>VXAY01006932.1:452231-586874 GCA_013399855.1 Oxyruncus cristatus | reverse complement strand
TTTTTTTTTTTTTTAAAGTTCAGTTTTAATTAGGCAGTTCATGGATAGCAGTATGTAACACCTGCTTTTGTGCATGATGGTATTGAGAAAAAATAAGTTTCTTCCCAATAAATTATCATTAGCTTGGAGATACTTTCAATTTAATTCTCCCTCAAAGAAATTATTATATTTTTAACAATATTTTGTAGAAAACTAAAAGGGAAGCAGTATTTAAGTTGAAATTTGTGAACAAAGAATTCAGAGTGATAATTAAGTTCAAGGGTTTTTTGATGGTCAGTTTTTTGTATAGCGAAGTTTAATTCAGAGGGAACTTAGATAAAAATCCTTGATGAAATTTGCATAAACCCAAAGCAAAAGAAAGAACAAAGACTTGTCATGGTCCAAAAGTAGACTAAGCTTTGCTGTTACCCAAAGGAACAAAAGATGTTTGTTTTAATAATATTTGGCTACTGCCACCTGCATTTTATTGAATTATATGTAACTACAGAAAATCCTCATCATATGAAAGTCATTCTAAACTAACTCAAGTCATTGTGAAACTAACAGATGCCATCATTGCTGGGTTAATCATTTATGAGGACTTAAGAGCACAGCTGACTGTCTCAAACACTGTCAAGGCTACAGAAGGAACTTGCAATAAGATAAGCCACTACAGCACTAACTTGAGATAAGCACAAAAGGGAGGAATTTGAGGCAGGAAGGCGCTAATTCCAGGCCTGGCGGAGACGAGTTCTGTTTAACACATCCTGGTTAAGGTATCTAGACAAAAATTCCCACTGTGGCAAACTGTGGAAAAGGAAGCAACTGCTCATACACATACCCCCTAAGAATGGCATCTGCAAGCAATATCCACCCTGTGGATACCCAGAACTTGGACTGTATAAAGGTGGTATTACCGGAAGAATGACTCTGGGGCCTCCAGCACCAAGAAGTCCAGGGTGAAGAAGGGCCAATGGGATGCTGCTGGATCTATGGGTGATGAATATCTTCTGCTTGATCTCTCTCTCTCTGTCTCCATGCTCTGATTCCCCCCTCCCCATTTCCTATTTCTTTCTATCTCTCAACTTCACATTTACTGTTAAATAAAATATGTATTATTGACTTCGGCATATGGTCTCGTTTGCACCTTAATTTTGGCAGAGGCATCTCTCACTAATCGGATCATAGCATCATTATTGCAGTAATAGGCTTAAAGTGCTTCAAAGTGTCAGGAAATTAAAATAAAATTGTAGACATCACTGTTAGTCCTTTTTTTTTTTTTTTTTTTTACTTTTTTTTGACACATTGAGTGCAAGTTGCTTCTTCTCTGTTTTGGAGGGCTAAGGACTACATAAAATAAGCTATGATCAGGCTTTTTAGATCTTCTTGACAACATTAAAATAAATATCTGAGGGGTTTTGTGCCATTTAGGGTCTCCCTCTATTGTATGGCTAAGTAATAAAAAAACCAGAATGTATTTCTATCTGCTTTTGATACATTCAGCATTTTTTTTGTCTCAGTATGACTTACTTGTCTTCAGCATCACTGAATATTTTTTTCTACTGTATATTAATTAAGGTATAGGAAATAAACACTGCTAAGGGATTTGAGGAGAGGCAGTCCTCTGTGATCCACAGGATTTACCAGGAATACAGCTGATCTCAATCCCCAGTTTGTTTCATGTGAGTCTTTTAAAGTAATGCAGTTACCGAAACTGCTAGTTTTTAATTATATTCAAAATGCATATGTGGGACAGGGAGTCCAACAACATCATTGGCACCAAAGTCATGTAAATTATTTCCTCTGAGTTTGTGAAAGAACTCCTGTTCAGAATTAGGTATTAAACCTGAGGGGCTTTATAGAATTGTAAGACATTTCATAACACAATTGCAGCAATATAAGAAATCTTTTTTTCCAACCAAAGCAAATTTTATTATCCTGCATTGTCATGAGAGTTGTGGCCAAAATTCTTTCCACATATCTTAAACTTCTCATAGGATTTAATCTCTTCCCTTATAGGAACAATTGTCCTTTGTGCACAGAAAAAGACTAGAAAATGGAATTAAACCAGACATCTAACTTCATGTGCTTGAAGATGGATGAAATAAATGGTATTCAAAATGAGTTAAGAATACAGTGCAGATTTTACAGTAAATGTAGTGATACCGAGAATAATCAGTCATTGCTTTTGATTCTGATCATTCAGGTTACTGGTCAATATGATATCCCAGGTAAGATGAAGAAGGTTATACATTGGCTTATATGTAGAAGGGGAAATGGCAAAAATAGTATGTTTTTAAAGGCAGACAATGATATGTAGTTGATGTTTTGAGCAATCCTTCTAAAATAATTTTTCAAATCATAGAATCATTAAGGTTGGAAAAGACCTCCAAGACCTCCAAGTCCAACCTTTAGAGGCTTTTTGGCTTGTAGATGTGGCACTTAAGGACATGGCTCAGTGGTGGACTTGGACAGTGTCAGGTTTACAGTTAGACTTTATGATCTCAAGGATCTTTTCCAACCTAAATGATTTTATGATTCTAAAATCAAACAAGGTTAATTCCATCATTCATCATACATCACTCCTGGAAGGGTTCAAGGCCAGCTTGGATAGGGCTCTGAGCAACCTGATCTAGAGAAAAGGGTCTCTGTCCACAGCAAGGGGTTGGAACTAGATGCTCTTGAAGGTCCCTTACAAACCAAACCATTCTATGATTTTGTGATCATTTTCATTCATCAGGATAAACATTCCCCAGCTTGGGAAAGTTATAGGAAATTTGAAGAAGGAAATAACATATAGATATTTCCAAATTACAAGATTCTACCTTTCTGATTTACCTTTTCTAGCTGAGCATTTTTTGCTATCTCCTTCTCCTTGTGGAAGGAGAAGGGACTATAACCTAAACATGCAGTAGAAACAGAAGAATAAACTGGAAACATTTTACATGTGTAGTTCTTAGGAAACAACGAGTCTGAAGTCAATGAACTGATGAATACTGAACCAATGAGGTGAATTACCATTAGTGACTATATATGTGTGTTAAATCCTCCTCCATAGTAAAGTTTAATGCAATAATTTAAATCTTGATTAAGATTACTCAACCAGTATAGATAACATTATTACTCACTAGGAATGGGGAGAGGAAGGTGAAATTACCCTCAACCTATTACAGTTTGTCTTATGTTTAAGATATGCAAAAGAATTGTAATAAGTAAATAATGAAAGCCTTGGGAAGGGAAAATTCAAAAAGAGAGAGAAAAAAAGTGGCACAGTATAGACAAAAATGTCTTCACAATTGAGGATGCCAAGATGACTGCTGGTATCACCTTATCTTTGCTTGTATATTCTACTTCTGTGTTCCAGTGGAAAACTCCTAGAGACCGTAAATATATACAGGTTATTTTATTGTTATTGTTTCCAAATCACATCCAGCAATGCTTCTGGGCACTGGAAAAAACATAAAAATAAAAATGCATGAGTTTTTGGGAAGGCAAATCTCCATGGAACATGTTTCTGAAATTATTCTAGAGAAAGGATAATTTTCAATTTTATTGCTCCTTGACTGACCTAACTGTTGAAAGTCTCAAACAAAATGTAACAGTATCCTCAAATTTAAAGTAGAGTGTGTATGTCTGTTATCAATCAAGAAAAAAAATCAAAAAGAACAACAGAAGTCTAGGAAATAAGTGTGCCACTAGCTCAAACAGTAATATTTGATTTAATAAGTACAGGAAGATATCTTACAGCCTATAGCAAACAGAAATGATATATGGTACACCAAAAGCCCTGGAAAGTCATCATGGACTGTCATTTTTTTTCTGTTTACCAAAAGAGACTAACAAAACTACTATCTGTCTACTTATCTATACACATTTCTGCAATTTAAAGTCCTTCCCTTCTCATTTTTTTTTTTTTTTATGATGTACATCTCATATCCTGAAAGATGACAAAACAGAGCAGAAGCTTTTTTATTGCTGACTTTTGGGTCATATTTACCTGAAAACTCATGCTATCATTGATAAAAACAAATGCAGTGCTGCATCTCTATTTCTTCAGCTTTTCCCTCCTAAGCCTTCCTTTAAAATGACATGCAAAGACTTCTATACATAGAACTGTTTTCAGTATATATAAGTTCAATAAATTTTATTGAATCTTCAGATCTTAAAGAACCATGATATATATCTGTAAGAGTGAGTTACAATTTTCAAATGCGCTC
Organism: Oxyruncus cristatus; assembly: GCA_013399855.1. Classification (NCBI taxonomy): domain Eukaryota; kingdom Metazoa; phylum Chordata; class Aves; order Passeriformes; family Cotingidae; genus Oxyruncus; species Oxyruncus cristatus. The sequence goes on along the minus strand of VXAY01006932.1, from coordinate 582,678 downwards.
TTACCTTTCATTTTCACTTTAATCTTAAAACAGCTGACTATTTCTCATTATGCTGAATGTATTCTGCTGCTACCAGAGAGACCTGTGATTACAAGGTATATATCACCATGTAGGAATCTTGACAGTTTGCCTTAGTCTGCAAAACCCCACACTTCAAGACAGTACCTAATTTGAAACACTACCTAATTTGAGATATTTCAGTAATAGTAATAGCAAAGAACTATGCCTGAAGCCTTTTGCATTATTTGTTTTCCATTCTTTGGGTAAGGAATCCTCGGTTTTGAGAAGGCATTTGTGGGTGGTGTCTTTTTGTTTTGTTTTTCTTTTCTGAAGCCCGCTAATTTATTCAACTCTTTAAAATTAAATCCAAATTTTTGGCTTTTTTTTTTTTTTTTTATACTCCTGTTCTGACATCTGTTTTTGAAAATGAGAAACATTTTATTTCAGAACATCGTCCTCACCAGAACTAATGTCAAAGAAATTGTCCTCAAATTTAGTAGGATTATTTTTTTGAACTGAACACAAATAGATCATAGAAATTATTATAAGAAAACATAAAATCTTTCTTATTTTTTTTTTTGGTAAGAAAATGTTTACTTATGTTTTGGTGGCCAAGTCGTTAATTTTTTTTTTTGTGTTTTATATATACACTCGAATCTTTAGACTATTCTTGAGGTTTTGTGGATGAATGGAGTACTGTCAGAATTAAGACATGTTGAACAAACTGAGGGAGAGAGGTGAGACAGTTATTTTGAGAGTTCAGTGATTTAAGTAGGTGCTACTCTAGTGACCTTGTGCCTCTGCCAGCCCAACAGGAGGAGGGGACACGTCCATCTGTGCCTGTGTCTGGTGTGAGCGCCGAATGTGGGTGCTGCTGTGAGCAGAGCCTTGTCTGAGGGTACACTCTGTGTGTGTGTGTGTGTGTCTGTACGTGCACGTGTGTACATGTGGAATTGTGTGTGTGTACACACACCAGGATGGATGCAAGCAGCAGGGCAGAAGGAGTCCTGGAATAGAGCAGCTGGAGAAGGAGGCTGCTCTTAACATCCATTAACTATTTCCTCAACTTCATTTCTGAACTTTCGAAGTGAAAGCTCTGGAAAGAGAGGGAGGAGATCTGATGTACTGTAAAGTCAAAGAGAATCAGGAATATTTAAAATACTAAGGAAAATAGTCCTTTCAGAGAAAGATCTGACATACTTTACATCATCACCAAGCTTAAACTTGAACTTGAGCTTTAGTAAAATGGATAAAGAACATGCTGAAATTTAACACACCTGTTTTCAGCTGTTGAAAAGTACAGTGATGAAGTCTCATCACTGACATTCTCTCTACAATTCTGCAAGAAGTGTTAGATTTTTAAAATAGATCTGAGTTAAATCTTCAGTTGTCTACACACAACTAATCAACCACATTTTTTTCTGCAGTCAATACACCACCAGTGAAAAATTTACCCTATTTTAAGGCAGGTGTCTAATTTAGGTAGACTGAGGGGCCCTGTGAGGTGCCTGTTTCGCTCCAGACAATAGAAAAAATGACAAAAACCCCAGAAAAAGTTAGGTATCCATGCAGCCACCTAAGCTGTAGTAAAAGCTAATTGCATAAGAAAGTTGGCTCCTACTTTTAAGTTTTATTCCTTTTTGATTACTGTAAGTAAAAGAAACACAAAGAATATGAACATATCCCAAAAGCCTCATCCATTAACAATATTTCTGTTGGTTTCCAACCTAGCATTTAACTTATTTTTAGTTTTAGCAGAACTGTGAGGGGAAAATTGCCATACATTTTGAAGACACTGATTACCCTTTAAACTATCACCTACTTTGGTATCCTCTTTTTTGCTACAGTTGCTCTTTAGTTTTCTAAAGGGAATTAATTCTAGTTTAATTACACAAACAAACAAGCAAGCAAACAAATAAATCATTTTGTCATGGAAAAGTAAAACAAAAACCAACTAACAAACAAAAAAATAACCCACCCCACACATGACTCAGGGATGTAAGCTAAAAATTAAATATTACAATTCTCATTAAAAGAATAAAACAACTTAGTATGAATATATTTCCACCAAGGAAGAGGAAATGTCAACAGAATGAAATATTGTCTCTTGTTCATGGTTTCTTGTTCCTCTCCAAATGCTGTGTAATATATTCAATTCTCAAGCAGGAAATTTGGATTGTATGGCAGTGTTCTATTAAACTGCTTTTTTTCTTCATTCACAAAATGCTTTATAATTTTACTCTATTGCTATAAGTCTTAGTATTCATGTCAAAGTTGCTAATCACTGTAGTTGCATATGAAATTTACAGATAGTTTATGAAAATGAGTTAGTTGTGTGTCAGACTGTTTTATTGTGAAAAATAAAGTTTTCTTATGACTGACAATATTCTTGCTTTTGCTTTGGTTCTCTCATTATAAAGACTATTGATTTTGGTGGCAAATATAGGGAGGAGTTGGAATTAGCTACTACCAAATCTTCAAATTCTTTTTTTTTCTTTCATGTTTTGGTAGTCAGGCGTTAATTAATTCCTTCGTGTCCTAGGTAAATATAAAAGTTTTATAGTTTTCATATATATATATTTTTTCCAAAAATCAGACAAACACAGTCTTTTTGGACAGTTAAAAAGTCCTTTTTGTTAAAAGAATGTTTCAGATGAAAATTTTTTACAGGCTCTACTTAATAACATTTCAGAAAATGGCCTTAATCCCAGAGGAAAATAAGATCTTAAAGCCAAAAAAGATTTGCACAATAAAGAAACATAAGAGTATGGAGCAACTACATTCAAAGCAGGCTGGATTATGTCTGATGTCCTAGCAAAGCTTTGTGTGACAATCAGAATATGTAACAACCATAAGTGATGTCCTGATCTGAGAAAGACCTAATATATTATTAATTCCTTGACAAGACAGTGATAGAAGAGACAGGAACAAAGATCTGTATTTTTCTACCAGGAAACCCTTCTCCTTTTCTATGGAGGTTAGTATTAATCATGGAATCATTTAGGTTGTAAAAGACCTTTAAGATCATTGAGTCCGACCACAAACCTAACACTGCCAAGTCCACAGCTAAATCATGTACAAGTCAAGCGTGATATATCTACACATCTTTTTAGTTGTTCCAGGGATGGTGACTCGACTGCTTCCCTGGGCAGTCTATTTCAATCTTGACAACCCTTCTGCTGAAGAAAAATTCCTAAACCTCTTTTTTTCCAGGCTAAACAAAGCCAGCTCCCTCAGCTTCTCCTCATAAGATTTGTGCTCCAAGCACTTCACCAATTTCGTTGTCCTTCCCTGGCCACGCTCCAGCACAACAAGATCTTTCTTGTTGTGAGGGGACCCAAAATTGAATATAGGATTAAAGGTAGCACACGGTGTGAATTTTTGGGGGGTCCTGCATAGGGTCAGGATTAGGATTTGATGATCCTGATAGATCCCTTCCACCTCAGCATATTCTACAATTCTGTGATAATGTCAGCATGAGGCACAGTTCATAGATATTTCACAGATAATGAAAAGTATGGAGATGAAGATATTAATATAAAATTATATTGTATGATGGCATTTGTGAAAAAGATAGCATAAAACAGAACTAATAAAAATAGAAGAATATTTTTTATATATTCACAATACTATTCAGATTTTTTTTCCAGCAAAAAGAATGGTGTTACTTTATTACCCTTACAAGTTAGTGAGTGAGCTGAAGTGGTTTCACAGTGAAACGAGTGAATTTAGAAGGAAACATGAAACATTACAGCAGATTGCTAAATACTCAATAGATAATTGATGAAACCACTGAGAGGTGTGTTTAGTATCCATTTTGGCAATAGAGAAAACCAAATATTTGAACACATAGACATAATCCTAAACCTGTCAGAGTTCACAGAACATCTGGACATTCTCTTAGTCATATAATTTAGTTTTAGGTGTCCTGTGAGGGGAAGGGAGTTGAACTCAATATTTATTGTTCCCTTCCAACTTGATATATTTCATGATATTATAATTGAAATATAATTAAATCATCTTTCATCTCACCATCAGCAATATTTGATTTCTATGGTCATATTTTTTAAAGTAGATAAGTAAATCCTCCATACAGTGGATTTAAAACATTATATAATTACTTTTGCCTCCCTCTAGGAAGTGGGAGAAATTGGGAATCTGAAACTAGGGATAAAATAAAGTGATACCTGGATACATTTTTATACATAAAAATACTTTTAATGTCTGAGTGATTAATTTAAGATCCTCATAGGAAAATTATGCTCTATTAGTTCTGTTTAGATGTGCCAATAGAACTTTTTAAGAACCTGAAAATTTATTATTTAAGAGTCTAATACTTTACAATACAGTAAGTGTCCTAACATAGAATATGCAAAAATGTTGATTATCTTAAAACTAGCTCTGGTAAAAGGTGTAGTTTCTATTATAGTCTAAAATGATTGACATATTTAATTTGAAACTATTAGGAATTGCCTAACCTGTCACCCAGTAGATGGGAGGTTGCTTTGACTCTCCATGTGTCACCAGAAACAATGCTGTGCATCTATTCCTTGTAGATGTGTACATACTCTTCGGCACAATAGACACACACATCTGGCCACACACAGGCCAGAAGACATTATCTTACAAGCACCCACTTACTTACCAACAGCATTCACATGAATGTGAATAGCACTGATGTCTCAGTCCTGTTCCATGTTTCTAGATGATCAGAAGGGAAGTCTGCAAGTGTAATATATGTAAGTTTGTATAGCAAGATATGGATTGCACCAGTAACTGGCCAGTAGCTGGCCTTAGATCCCCAGCCTCCCCAGCCACTGGCACCTGGACATACTCTTCAATTTATGGCACTCATATCTCTTCTCACTTCCTGCAAACCCACAAAATGGCATATTTAGCAGCTGGTTAGGATGTACAGTGACCCCCAGTAGCTAATTCTCAGCTAATTCCCAACCTCTGGAGTGCTTGGTTTAGACCTATGGTCCCTGCAGTAGCTGACTCTCCAGTAGCAGGACCCAAAACAGTAGTATCACCATTCCTAGATTCCAGATCATGCTACTTACCTATGACTCTGGCTTAAAGTTTGCAAGTGCTGCACACACAGATTATAGAATGCACCTCCACTTGGGAAAACATATCAGACGCTGCCAGACATCTATCTGCCTCTCCAGAAGGCCATGGCCTCTTGCAGGTTCTGTGTCACATCAGACAGATCTACCATGTAAATGCCTCAAATACTCTGAAATTTCAGAATGTGCAGGCAACTGAATCTCACACAATCTCTCAATGACAGCTAGGGATGTGGGCTCCCACTATAGTTAATGAAGTCAGAACACGCAATGTTGACTAGAAAGATTAATTTGACCCTTAAATAGTTATCTGCATTCATTGAGATGATTAGTTATCCGACTTCATTTTCTGAGATGATTAGGAACTTTTTTTAATGACAGCTGATTCAGTGACTGTAGATTGCAAAGGGTACCCTAATCTATACAACTTTCCGTGTTCATTAGAGTTGAGCCCTACATCATTATTGTCTATAATGGGAGTTTAGATATGTCATTTATGTATACACACCTGCATTTAGACATTTTTTTCCTTTTCTTTTTATGTTTACATTTTGGAACAGAATTCTAGCCAATAGGCCAATTAACATCCCGCCTTCACCTCTCACAAAATCCATTCAGCATTGTATGCGTAGCATCACCTAGTAATACAGCTGCACTTGTGTGAGGGACTAAAAAAAAAAAGCTATTAAAGTTATTGCTAGCTCAAAACAATTCTGAGTGTGTGGGAGGAGACAGATCGGGTTCTGCCAAAGTGGGATTATGCTCTGTTGCTGCCCATACCTCACCTCCTTGAAAGCCAGTGGTGCAGCTGTCAGTCACTGCCCCACCGAGGGCACCGCCCCACACCACACCCCCTGGAGTCCCTAACCCAGCCCCAGAAGAGCTGGCACACCAGAAGACCCACCTGGGGAGGGTGGCCACAGGAGTACAAACAATAAAATCAGCAGCGTGACGCCTCCAAGTGCTCATGGCCCTACCCTTCCTGGACTTCCAGTAGCTGGAAGTAGATATAATTGTCTCTCTCTTTCTCTCTCTTTACTTCTTCCTCTTGTCCTAATTTCCTTATCTTGATACTTGGGTAACTTAAACCTAGATGGGGTGGTATAGGGGGGCAATTGCTGTAACGCCCCCTTAATGATAGACTGTGAAAAGATCCACTTTGCATAAAAATCACATACAGGTGAAGACAAAATGGATCTGATGCACAAAATGAAACTATATTGAAGGGGGAAGGCTAGCTTTTACCTGGTAGGACAAGGAATGCTTGGAATTTGGGAGGATTCAAGGGAGGTACATCCAGAGAAGTGTCTATAATTGGGTAAATTGGGTCAAAACTTACCCTATTGGGGAAAGGGAGAATACAAAGTGAGGAAAAGCTATAAATCTTAACTACAAAGAGCCAATAAACAAAAGGGTTGCATTCAGCGAATAGAAAAGCAGCTAACACCGATTTAAACTGCAGATTACATATAAAGTAAGATTTTCTTCTAACAACATTGTTAATAAATTGAATAAACACAATACTCTTGTAATATGAAAAATAGTCTCTGAGGTAAGAAGTTATTTGTTGTCCAGTAGCTCAGTTGCATTTCAAAGCTGTCTTTTTCTTCAGTTCTGCTTTTCTTCAGAGGTTTTTCTCCACCAGGAACAAGCATCTTGTGGGCAACTTCCAACAGGGAGGGTTTTGCTAAGTCAGTGCTTTGTGAAATGCTTTATGTTGATTGAATGCTTGCTTTAAACTTTTGCCAAGTTCCCTTATTTTCCCAAGTTTGCCAGTAAAAGTGTGTTATTTTGACCCCTTGAAAATCATCATAGCGTTTTTCCTGTGTGTGGTCTCAGGGTATAAAAGAACAGCAGGCCCTTTTAATAAATTCATTGGGCAGATTTTTTTGAGCCTTGTATCTTTCTAATGTAACCCCCCTTTGATGAGCTTGTGAGAAAAGCCTAGGGTCTTGCAGCTTGTCGATCAGTAAATCAGCAGATCACACTCTTGACATGTCCTGTTGCTAATGACCTCTACAGTTAGAAGAAAATTGTCCACTTAAATAAAGCCTATATGTATATCTTACAGTGCACATGATACATGAGAATTTGTATCCAGAGCCCAGGAAAAAAATATTATCCAGGCACCTCATAATTCAGTCAGTGCTCTGCCAAGTTGCTCCAAACCATTCCTCTGTCATTTACTCAGAATCACATCTGACCTAGCAGAAACTCTGGCAGATAATACATTATAGTTATTTTTAGTATATAAACAGACCTTAAAAGTAAAGAGTTCACAGGCAGAGGTTAGATCTCTGCCTCAGAAAGTAAAGTGAAAGCACAAGATTATGACAGTATCATCACACATACACAGCTTAAACCATACACCTAAATGTCCCCCGTGCTCTATCTGATCTTCTTCCTCCGTCTTCAAAAACTAATCTGCTTTGTGCATCTCTAAACTTCAGGGTGATCAGTCAGCCTCCACATTCTTCCTCATTATGTGAAGTGACAGTCTCCCACCTTTCTATCCACAGTAAATAATCTGGTATTCTCCTAGTATTGTGGTTGTATTAGTCATTAGATTACGCTTCCCAAGACCAGGTTGTAGTCTCTGTCCTGCCTGATCCTTCATCTTTTAATAATTCAATTCTTTATCATTTCCTTAGACATCTGTCAATTTTGGTCTTCTTTAGCAGATGAGTCACTCTGACACACTGGGTCAAGATGTCATGGCTTTGATTAAGTCCTGAATACCTCACAAAAAATGGAAGCTATTTTTTTCTGGCATTTCTTTTTCTCTGCAGGTGTAGTGTCTGGTCCAGAACTAATTTCTTTCAATTTGCTCTTCTTTTGTCTACTTTACTTGGTGGTGGTTTCATTTAGTTTACTAATGGACAAAATTTATTACTTATAACATGTTTTACTTTAAGAGGCAGAGAAGGCATAATAGAACAAAAAAGGTCACTCAAATTAGTCTAGTTAAGACTCTGTATTTCAACAGAAATAATATCTATGCAGTGAAATATGTTTTAGCTGCTGAGGCTACTAGTTGTGTAAGTAGGTAGAAATACGTGCAATTCAGTATGACAAGTCATAAAAGGTATCCCACACTTCAGGGTGTCTACAGCTGTTACCATGATGTTTACATATATGGGGTTTGGTTTTTTTTCTTCTTTCTATGAAGCTTTTTTTTTTTTTTTAGGAAAAAAGCTTTGAAGTCCTAGACAGTTGCTGACAGATCAGTTCTTCCCTAGCTTGTGCTTCCCTGTCACTATTTTTCAGTAGCTTATGCAATGCTCAGGCAAAAGAAGAACAAATGTATACAAGTAACTTCAAAGAGAAATGACAGAAAACCAAAAAAATAATAAATTTCTCAAAAAGAGGTCAGTATCTCCCTCTAACAAGTACTTTGCCTTATTATTTGTTTTATTTGCTATGTTTAGACAAGATTGGTAATTTATTTTCCATTTATGCCCCTGACATCAAGGAGAACATGCAGACATACAGAGCTTTTGAAAACAAAGCTGCTCAGGCTTCTTAATCACTGATCCAAAAGCTATTGTTACCAATGGTAAGATTTCCAGTAATTTTTATTTATTTCCAACTATTTCAATGTACTTTAGATCAAGCAGTCTTTTGGGGGGTTACAAAATTAAATTTAGGCATCATTTATCTTAAGATAAAATGTATTATTAAGGCTGGTAAAAGATATTAGTCGGTTTTGAGTCTGTTGACCTTCAGACAGTAATGAAAAAAGTCAGAAATAACACTGAAAAACCAAGTACCACGATCCAAGTTTTTTCCCCTTAAAAGAAGCAGAAAGTTTTTACAAATGGTTTACAAGATCCTTATTTGGACCACACACCCAGTATAGCTGCAAATGTGATTAAACTGGGAAGTTTTTGAGGGGAGTGGGTGTAACACAGACATACTTCAATAGTTTTGACATTAATTCAAGGTCAAAATAATAAAAAATAAAAATACAATTATAACCCCTGTATGTAGGTGGACAGAGAATTATCTATTTATTTGTACAAAACAGTAAACAGGTTTTCAGAATATCCATCTTTGTGCATGTTTAGATGGTTTAATAAATTATGGGGATAACACAACAGGAGCATAAATCAATAAATTATTTTTTCTGATATATATCAATATCAGAAGATGTAATTATTTTTGAAAGTGTCTGTATAAAAATTAATTGCTCAGTCCTGCAGAATCTCACAATGGATTTGATAAATTGTTCCAGTTGTAAATCACAGTATTCATCAATATCACAAAAAAAGAAATCCAAAGACAAACCAGTGTTTTCTTATTTGCACAGTGTGTTTGATGTCCTGTTTAAGTTTAATGCATTCAGATCTACCTGGTTTATCCTAAATATTCAATTCAAGGAGAGTCACTGTATTCAGTAACTTATTTGTAGTTTTATTAGGTAGATCAAGAAAAAGAAAAACCTCTGGAGTAAATGATTTTATTATTCAATAATTCTTTCCCATTTAGATGAATTTGCCCTTTAATGTAGATAGGTTTTACCACTTACTGTATAGGTATATGAAAGGGACTAATTCAGATTTAGGGGCATTAACTGTATATTGCTAAAGTTAAGAAAAATGATCTAAATGTTGAATTTTACTATTCTCTTATCTACATTAAGAGTAATCTATTACAATTTTTTTCCACACTTGAAATTTATGCTGCATACCAATTATGGCATATCAATCAACTTAATAGACTGAATGCATATTTTCACTTTGTTATCCTGTTGTTCAACTTACCGACCAAAGTTGGTGAGCAGAAGAATATTTATAATATCCCAGGCTCACCACAACACCTCAAACTATATACAGAGCATCACTCTATGACAACTGGCATGCAGTGATTGACCTTACTGTATCAGCAGCTACAGGAAATGTTAAATAACTCAGTATTTCCTATACTGAGAGAACTTTTTTCTCAGTGGTAGAAACAGAAGGTTAAGGGGAGATCTTGCAGCTGTCTAGAGCAACTTTTTTGGAGAAGATTAGAAGAATAGTGAAGACTTAACCAAATTCTTCTCAAAGATGGACCACAAGAACAGCAGTGGACAAAAGGCTGAACACAGAAATTTCTTAGTGAAGGATTTTTTTTTTTTTAATTTTTAGGTTTTTTTTAATCTTCTATTTTTTTAATGCATTTACTGTGAGCATGATGATGCAGTGGAACAAGTTGCCCAGAGAGTTTGTGGTATCTTCATTCCTGAATCTTTTCAGAATTCATCTAGCCAAGTCCCTGAGCAACCTGATTTTTTCCAACCTAAATTATTACATGATTCTTTATACAAATAAAGAAGGAGATGTTTACACATCACCACCTAACTCCCCTCAAGATATATATCACATATGTATACATGTGTATGTATGTGTGTATATGTGTATATATATATATATATATATATACACATATACACACACATACATATATGAGTCCCGTGAACAGGACTTCCAGCAATCTCCCAGGGCTTTGAGGAGCAATGCATTAAGTATTTCTTTGATTTAGGGGTTTAATCATATCCACTATGGACAGTTGACCATTACTTTGCACTGGCATCTATTTGTTTCAGGAAATCTTACAAATTGCCTCTCACTTATGTTATCAATGAGTTAGAACAAATGCAAATAACATATTATTTTTTGATAGTGCTGGGTTTACCTTTCAATTATGATTGGTAGCTATCTAGCCAGGCTGTTTGTGGTTTGCTACATCTAGCTGGGTTGTCTTCACATTCCAAATAAAATGCATACAGTTGGTAATGCTCACTGAAACTTGTTAAGTGGATTAAAAAAGTTTAGCAATTGCCATGTACATTAAAGGCTAAGTTCAGCTGTTCGAACATAGGGCATGTAGTGCCATTAAAGGTACCTTGGGGTATTCAAGATATTCACACAGGTTTATCAGCTATGACATAGGATTTATGGAAGATCTGCATTATTCTGGACCACCAGCTGGGGGTCAGGTAGGAGATACTACGACATATAAAAAGGTATTTGACAGCCATGTCTGGAGAATTTAACTAAGCCTTTTAAGAAGTTAACCTCATCTAAGATGAAAATATCTTCATTTGTAACTAGTCACCTTCCGCTTCTTTAATAAACAGCACAGAAAAATCAGGAATTTTTGCACTGAAATTAATTTATATAAAAGCAGATAACCACTCAATAAGATAAATCATGCCTTGGAAGATCATAATATAAACAGGTATATTATGGTACATGACTAGGTACAATATAGCAATACACATCTGGGTGTGATCAGACAGATGTATTTGGAGTCTATTTGTAATAAAGTAATTTTTATTATCTGAAATTTAAATATGTTAATTTATTTAGTCAGATAAACATAAAGTGCTTCACTAAAGACTTTTCTTAGTTCTCTAACTATGTTCTGAATGTTGCCAGTTTTCTGCTCTTCTCTCATATGGACAAGATTTGCCTCAGCAGACTGAAATTGTCTACAGCACAGAGGGAGCCATAAGAAGTGTTCTAGGGCCCCAGGGGATGTCCTCCTTCCAGTTAGGAAAAAACATAACTAAGACCATAACTCTTTCCCAATCCCATATAATCTTTAAAGCCCATCTCAAAGAAGAAAAAAATTATATATATTTAAGAAAGCTGTTGAGGTTGAGATAATGAGACCAATGAGGCTACCACCGTCATGCTGTTAGCTAATCTGTGGGAATTCTAGTATTAGCACTTGGTGTTGCTCAGTATATCCCTCTATTGGAATTTGGTATCACAACTACAGTCACTAGATAATTTTTTCAATATATTGCAATTCACTAAAATTTTGTTACTGTCCCATTGATTTCAACAGTTTCAGACTGTTCTATATAACATTTGTTTAAATTTTCCTTTCAAACTTCTCAGCTGAAGAATTGCATGGGTTGGAATGGTTAAGTACTTCATGTTTGCATAATTAAGACTGTTAAATCACCTTGTCAGGAATAAGACTACTACAATGTAAAATCTAAAATATATTAACAGATAAGATGTAAAACAAAATAGAAAATAATGTTTCATTTTCATTATATCTTACCTTTTTATATTAGAAATCAAATTCAAAGCAATATGATACAGATTACACGGTGTTATGCATGATCTTTAGTGATCAAAGTAATACCCTGTAAACTAAACCTTATCTCTTTAGGAACATATAAAAAATAGTTAAACACCGCTTTGGACAAGTGCGTGTTCTATATGTTTCTGTTTTAGAAAACTGGCAGGTACCTTTTATTTCTTTTATTGAGTATTATGTAGTGGGTTTGTGAGTGCAGGGCTGAATTCTAAGAAATAAAGATCTGCTTGGCAGTGTAGCCACACAACCTAAATAGAAGATACTAACCCTATGTTTCATTTTGACAGTATAATCCCAAAGGAAAAAAACCTTTCTTTTTTTCCCCCAAGATATTTTTGGTAGACATTTTTTGCTGTTACATTAAAATAGATGGCTTTCCTCTGTATTTATTGAAAACAGTGCTAACACAATTAAATCAAATTCACAAATACTCAACTTGAGTTATTGAAATTTAATTAGAAGTGACAGCTGTGCCTGGTTTTGTCTTGGAAAAAAATATGCATGGAGTTTTGAGTAGGAATTAGAAAGGAGGGAGTAAGAGAAAACTGAATTGCTATACTTCAAAAAAAGGATTTAGGAACAGTTGTGTCTTTTCAACTCAATCTCCTCCAGATTCCCCTGTCCCAGTTTCTATATTCATGTATTTGGAGTAAAACTTTAAACTTAAATAATAAGGTTATTGCATACATACAAATTTCCTCCATGTTATACAGTATCAAGCCACCACATCATCTTCATAAGATATAGAATATGTAAAAATTCCTCCAGTGTTAATTTAGAGAAATATGATGTATACCATGAGGGACCTTTGTTATTTTTCAGTATTTTTGTTACTTTATAAAAAAATTGATTTTGATCTCCTGTGTCCTAAACAATTAGCATGAGTTATATTCATGTCAGGTTGATATTGAATCAAAATTGTGTTTCTGGAAACATAGAATATGAATACTTTTAATAAGGTTTCAGTCACAGAATAGTAAATTCAATGTGACAAAAGGCACATGCTAGCCTGTTGCAAAAAAACTAATGTCATTCATTTCATGAATGGAGAGCATGCAAGAAATCTAGAGTGCAATGTTCATTTTATTTGGAAATTTATTAAAATGACTGTCAGGGTTAAAGATAATAAGCAGTCAACTTCCCTAGGTTTCCTTTGAGTTACAGAGCAGGTAGTTAAACTCTAGTACCTTAGTAGTGAAGTACGTTTCTTAAGAAAATACCTAAGTGTGCATTTAATGAAAGTGATCAGTTCTTCTACCTAAACTCCACAGTAGGTAAAGCCTAATACTAGGTTCTAGCTAATATATTCTTTATTTATAAACTGCTCTTTTAAGGTTTTGATGGGACAACCCTTATGTAACCTGACTGCCAATCATGTGAATGTTTTCTTCTTGAAGTCAGTCAGACACAGCAGTCATTCAGCAGGTCTGAGACTCTGAGGAAGCTGTGACCATCGTTACTGGGAAAGCACCTGTTAGGACTTTATCATACTTATGGTCAGCAGATCCGTTACCTTCCTGAGATTCTTCCACACACTTTCTCTGTTGTACACTTTCTTTCGTCTTCTGCATACACAACGGTTCTCCTTATTTATTTGGATGACCTGTCCAGTCACTTATCCTTTTTTTTTTCCTGAAGATGCACACTTTCACATGGTGATGCTTTCTTTTTTCTTCCTCCCATTCATAGAAGGAGGTATGTTCATTTTCCTCTAAAGAGGTGTTGTCACTTCTTGTGGAAGCCCACAGAAGGGACTATGTGAAAAAGGTAATCCCCTTTCAATCTTCCAAACAATATTTCTAAATCTCTCTGAAACAAATTTCCTGTTACCTCTGCCTCCTTACCAATCTCACTCTCTAAGCACAATCATTGTAGAATTATTTGGGTTGGAAGGAACCTTCAAAGATCATCTAGTCCTAGTCCTCCTCTTATGGGCAGGGTCATCTTTTGTTCAAAGCCCCTGTCCAACCTTACTTTGGATACTTCCAGGAATGGGAGATCTACAACTTCTCTGGGTAACCTGCTTCAGTGTCCCACCACAATTTCATCTGAAATTATCGGTGTGTAAGAAACTGATGGGAGAGGCAAGAGCTAAAATCAAAATCAAAACTCTTATAGAGTGAGAATTAAATGTGTCATTCCTCTTGCCCATGTGGCATCTTACTTGAGGCACCACGTAGTTCTGGCATCAGAGTTGGACCATTATGTGGAGAAGACTTTTAAAAGTTCACTACGCCTTCACTACTGAATGTTAGAAGAAAACATGCATAGTGTGAGTCATAAGCCTGAGGGCCAGCTATTAATATGAAGTTGTAGAGTACTTATGATCATAGTTATACAGCTCCTGTACTACATGTAGGTAACATTAAAAAGCGCTGTGGGTCACTGATTTTCAAACCTGCTTGCAGCTGATAGAAGGTCAGTCCCAGTCTGCACCATGTCAGCAATCTACCTGGCTGTGGGAGTTAATGGTGTTGGTGTAGAGCAGTATAGACATAGCCACTTTCTTGTGACTGTCGGGTAGAATAATAGTGTTCTACATGCTATTTTTTTAAAGTTTTTTTAAAAAAGGAGTCGGCTTTGGTTAATTTGTTAGCTTCCCTGGATTTAGGTATATTAAAGCTAATTAAGCTTGCCAGTTATGTTCTTTATGTCCCATCTTAAGACATCATTTCAGAAGAGGTCTGTTTATTAATTATAAAAGAAACCTATTTCACAAATTCAGGTAGTGTCTAACTTTTAAGCAGCTTAAACTTTGAAACATAAATCCAATATTTTATGTCAAAAGATACACAGTAAGTCTGCAGATTGGCTGAAATACCTTTCTCTGATTAAGAAAGCTTTTCATTGTACTTCTAACCTTGTAAGGTGTTCAGTATTTTTTCCAATTTATTCAAAAATTAAACTATTTTATTTGCTTTTTCTAAGTTAAATTGAGACAACTTTGCCTATATTTAAACTGTTTGGAAAGACAAAAAATAAGCTAGTAAAAGACAGTTACATCAATGTGAAATATCAGACCATGACTTTTTATAGAGATTTACCTGGCTTGAAAGTGTTAGGAACTGTGAACTTCACAGGGTGACTGGTTTATTTACAACTCAAGAAATATAAAATAAAGGAAGAACCTTTAGTGTGGTTTAATGCTATCTGCTAATGAGCTGATTCAACAGAGTTAAATTTAATATTTTATTAAAATTTGAGACTACAATGCTTATTTAAAAGTGTGCATGAGCATGGGTTTCACTTTTGTTACTAATAATGGTACTAAAGTTCACATTTTACTAATCTTAATACTTGTTAGAGAATTATTTCCAACTAATGATAACAAAGATTAAATTCCACCTAGTCTTGTTTCCTGGTTTTTTAAGCTTGAGTTTGTAAATTTTTTTTCATATTATTCTTATTCTGACATAGATTCTAAATTATTTTATTGGACAGATGGAATGTCTCGTTTGGTTATTTTTTAATGTGAGGGTGAACCTCTGATTCGAACCAAAAATATGTGGCTAGACTGAACAGAAGATCTGAAATCATTACTGACTTCAGTAATCATTGTAGAATCTGGGCCAGACTACCAGTTTTGCAAAGTGTATTAAATCTGATCATAACTCACTCAAAGGGGTTCTTTCTCTTGACTTCAATAAGGTTTCAATCAGATTTTCGGGAAATACTTTGTTTTGTCCTGGTAATAGTATCATGGGTTAGAGAAGACACCAAAGTACATGAAGGATTCTGTTAAATAGGTTAATACAAACAGAAAAGGTAAATTTTATGTGTATTCTAGATGTTAATAAAAGGTTAGGTAGGTATCAAAGTTCTCATTCATGTTACATGGTAGCTTACTGCTCATAGAATTGCTCTTAGAATCAGAAAGTAGGATGCAGAAAAAGGAAGAGTAGCAGTACTTCTTACCTTCTGAACAGTATTTTTGTGGGATTAGCCTTGGGAAAAAAAAAAAAAAGCAACCAGCTTGATTTTGTTCTTCAGAGAGAAAAGAACTCAGACTTTTTGTTCAACATTTCAGTCAGCTCTGCCCTACTGCCATTCTGTACATTAAATTTTTTAACTGACTGCTGGAAATAAAAGGTATGGATTTGAAAGGCAATTTGATTCATTGTTACTCTTCAACAACCCTTTCAATAGCAGATAAATTAGATAATTATTAAATGATGGGGAATATATACTCATTTTTGCAGGAGTTTGGTTAGGTTTGTAAAGGGATTTGGGGATTTTTGGAGGTGGGTTTGTTGTTTTGGGGTTTTTTTCATTTTGGTTTGGATTTTTTCCAGTTTCAGTTTCCATTTCACTGTAGCAACTATTTAGTTGTTTTTCAGATAAATCAGTTCATTCTTTTGTGTTGCCAGTTGCAGTGGAATAGATATTTTTACAACCAGATTAACTAGTCTTTACAAAGTAATGTTTAAATGTACAGTGACGAAAACTTCACTATATTTTGGGCAGTGATGTCTAGAGGCAGTATAGTTCACTATCGTTTCAGAAACAATATTACTGTTAAAACAAGACCTAGTATAGGTGCTCTTTCTGGGTTATTTTTTTTGTGTTTCAGTACCACAATGATTCACTCAACCAGGCTGGTTGCATTTTTCAGCTGAAGGCTTTGCTATATATTTTAAGCAAATACTGAACAGGAATTTGTATTTCTTTGAAAACTATTCTTAATCTACTTGTAATCAATCATTGCTAAAGTATTATCTAAGCTATACAGGGTAAATGTCTTAATGTGGTATATATTACAAACTAATTAGAGTAACTATTAAACCATTAAGGTAATATCAAAAGTGCAAATTATTTCTATGTATAATGTACCCTCTCATATTAATAGTGTGCATTTTGATTATTAATTTACATGAATTCAATATAACATAATCTCTTTAATCAAGTGATATTTTTTCTTTTATTCTGCTTCTCTCAAGGCAGATATACATGCAGAACAAACCCACTTTATTTCCAGCTGACATTTTAGACACAGTTTTGCCTTTTGTATTTTTCTGCTTGAATAAAACAGTTACCCAATGAAATAACAAAAATTTTTCAATCTCAGTCTTGCTGTGTTTCTTTGGAACTATAACTGAAACTGTCAGGAAAATGAAAGTAAGAAAAATAGCACACTACATATTGCAGAATAATTGGTGAGGGGGAAAAAACTATAGAATGAAATATTTTAAAATATCTAGCTTTAAAAATATATATATAGCTGAAGTGTTAGCCTGTGTCTTTCTTATAAAAAAATGTGATAGAAAAAAATAATTTAAAAAATCAAAACTTCTGAGAACTTTGTGAGTTATACCAAACTCTATTTTTAATAACCCAGGGCCTCCTCATGCTGTGAAGTTAATTGCAAAATTCTTTTGACATTCATGAGAACAGATCTAGTCCTTGTTACACTCCAAATGACATAGTGTCCTGAAAACAGCAACCACTGATTTTGACCGTTCCTCTTCTATATTTATCAAGAAGAGAAATTTAATTTTAAGATGTACTCAGAATAAGCCAAGTCCTATTTGTCCTTCCTTCATTAACTTCAATATCTTTTCCAAATTTCATGCTCCGGTTGATTAACAATATTTATACCACTATATGAAGTTATTTACACCAGCATAAGACATTATGTGCACACAAGTTATCACACGGCCTAGACAGAGCCGATTCATCTATCTCTGCAGTCATCCCTTTCCTAGAGGCAGCATTTTCAAAAAGAGAGGAAGTTCTTTGTGTNGAACCTTTTTTCTTGCTGACTTTTGGGTCATTTTTACCTGGAAATTCTTGTATTGCTCTTTCAGTAACATTTATGTTCTCCATTAGTGCTTTATCATGTAAGAATAACGAATGGTGCAGTGCTGAGCAGCTGAAGGCCCTGTGACATAATTTCTAGAGAAGATATTTATGTATGCCAAAGATCAAACATCTACAAATCAATGCACAACACTGAGGTACCCATGAAGAATTCCTCAAATATTTAGATGACTATATGGAGTTTTCATTTTTAATTAATTTTTAAAAGGAAATAATTAAAAATGGAATGTACTGTTCCTAGACAGGGTAAAACTTTCTGTTGCTTAGACAAAAGTTGTCATTTTATTGAAATTGAGCATAATAGCAATGACAGATGCACTGCTTATTTTTCACACAGCCCAGCCTCTGTTTACTCCCCAATAATAAGTAAAAAAGAAAAACAAGCTACTACATCCAACTATATCCAACTACACTTAATCAGTAAAACAGAAGAAATGTGTACAACTTACATTTTACAATAATCTGTGTTTTCATCTAAATTAATCCAATAATTAAACAATCATATAAGAGATAAATACTTCATTTGGTGGGGAAAAAAAAACAAAACAAAACAAGAAAAAACAGGGAATAGAATGACTAGTTTCTACCAATACAAAAAGTAAAAAATCCTTTTCCGTCATAAGGATCAATGTTTAATATAGTTATCTGTAGTCTCCAAAGAGGAAGGAAATATTGAATGTGGCATTTATATATTCAGTTTCTTTAAAGTCAGGGAGAAGGGAGCGGAAGTATGAGTTGACATACCAAGATAAACCAGAAGGCAGCTTATTGTAAAAGGGGTTTCTGAGCTGACAGATGCTAAGTAATTTGTGGCAGCAATATCAGTTCTTTTATGTACAGGATAATCTCTAGAAAAGAAAGCATTTACATTAATGTGAAGAAAGGAATGAATTTAAAAACTTGAAATTATTTGAAATAAGCATGTTGGGAATAGAATTGCTAGTAATAGGGAATGGGATACAGACAAACTATGTAGGCTAAATGATATATGAGGTAGGATGGCATGTTCATTCATAAAAGCTTCATTATTTGGCTAAGAGGAAGACAATTAAGAGGTAAGGTAATGACATTACACATAATATTGTTCTGTTGCAGAGAGAAAAAAATCAAGAACTCATATAGGCTTTTCTCTATGTAAGGACAAAACACTCTCAAAGAAATGAAAAAGCATCATACTTCAAAAATAATGCCAATAATTTTTTGTAGAGTTAACGTTTTCTGGAGTGATTGAAGGGCAGCATAAAAGTATTTGGGAGCCAAGAATCTTGGAGTCTGTTCAAAGACCAAATTTGCTCAATTGCAAGATAAGATTACCGTCGGGTACAATTTTTTACTGAAAAACCTGGAAAAAAACAAAAACCCCCAAAACTTAACTATCATTCAGGGTTTAAGATATCAAGCATCTACTTAATTTTTTTTTTGTTTTTAATTTTTCCGGAAGGTCTTCAGTGGATGTTTTTGAATCATAGTGACAATACTTTGTTATCAAATGCTGACAGATTCAGTGTTGTACCAGGTGGGCAACTAACAACATCTCATATGACAACAACGCGCTTGTGCTTTGAGGTAACTATCTGAAGAAATAGTAAAACATGCAACATGATTATAAACATTCTTTTGTTTCTTATTTCCTCGGTAGAGCAAACTTGCTTGTAGTTGAATGGTATAAACACTGTTAACAATTGAAAATGTGGTGGGTTTTGTTGTTGGTTTTGTGGGGTTTTTTGTGATCTCTCAGATATCACATCTTTCTGGGTTATTTTCTTTTCAAGACATGCTTGACCCAAAATTAGATTTTTGAATTCAATACTTAAAATGTATGTATCATCTTTTTAGTATATACTTAACACCAGTCTGCTGCTATTAATTCTTGCCCAGCTAACAAATCTGGAAAAGGCACTTTTTTGATTAGTGATGTTAATTAATATTGACAGCTCAATATGAGATCTCCTAAAATGTTCTTTACTACATTGCAGTATGATAGAAATAATAACAGGAATACTAAAGGTCGGATTCTTTATGAAGCCTCATGCCAATTGCTGGTTTGTGATTTGTGTCATTATGGTTGTCAGTACCTATTCATTTTTTAGTGGGGAATATATCTCAGTAAATAATAACTTGGATTATGAATGGATATTTTTCTGTCATATTTCTCTATTAAGTAAACTTTTGAAAGTGTACTTTTCACATTTCTGATGAAACTACAGTTTAATAACAAATGAGTTGTTGTTATAGTCTTGATTAGACTTTTCCTAGAATATTGTATTGGGCTCTGACATTTAGTGTTTTGTGTACAATATTAGTTTACTTTTACACCTAAGTTACTCCTTTAAAATTAGATATTCATAGAAACAACTATGAGATCAGTCCATATACATATCAGATATTACAGAACATTATTTTGTTTTGATTTAGTCTACTACAAATTTCAGATATCATCAACTTGAAAATCTACTGTAGCTCTGTGGTGAAAAATCTTAATGTGTTTTTGAAATAAACTTCTTAATATCAAATGTGACATCTATCTATTTTAATCAGATCTCTTCTCTCCCTTAATGTGTTTTCCTTCACTTCAGTTCATGTCAGATCATATGCAATGACAATCTGTTTATCTGTGGAAAGTCAGGACAGCAAAGCTGACCAAAGAAACAAATGCATATTCATCTACTAGTACATAAGTTAAGGAAAGCTTTGTTTCAAATGCATTAAAGTGGAACATTAAATCATGTACAAATCAGAATATTAAAGGACAAGTGATTTCTCTCTCACTTACAGTGTTGGACATAAAGGAATTTTTTAAAATGAGAAGTATGCTAGAAGTTACAAAACAGAAAGATTGAAATATGGGATGATATACTGTGACAGTAAGACTTCAGACCTTCAATATGTGATCACTTTTCAACCAAGCAGTCCACCTGAATTTATTATTTCTGCCCAGGATAGAAAATATTTCTTCTCTCAGCAAAAATAAATATGTTCATATCACACATTGAAATTAGGTAAGCGGAAATAATGAGTATTATATAAATCTCTATATAATAAATTTTGTTTCTAAATTTTATTTTTACTTTAAACATGAGCAAGATATGCTACATTTTCATTTTGTTCGTGGTTTAAGGCCTATAAATAGTACTTATTAGATATTCTGATGTCATAAACTGTTGCAGAAATGCTCATTGAGACTACATTTAAACAAAGCTACAGAATATCTTCAAGTAATCATAGAGATTGTTTATTACTGAACAGTTTTGTTTGTAGTTCAGGTCTAATTAATCTAAATTAAAAAAGGTTTCGATTAAAAGCCTTTTTTTTTTCCCGTGCTACAACTTTCTCCCTTTCGAAGAATTTAAATGATACTTATGTTTGTGAACTTCTCTAAAATTTTGTAGGTTTTGTTTGAAAATGGAAAATAAGCACCACAGAGTCACTAGCTCAACCCTCCTCTCCCCTGCAACCCGGTGGAATGGGAAAGAGAATCAAAGTAAAACTTGCAGGTTGAGACAAGAACAGTTGAATAGAGAAAGCAAAAGCCAAATTCACAAGCAAAGAAAAAGGAATTGTTTCCCATGGGCAGGCAGGTGTTCACCCATCTCCAGGAGAGCAGGGCCCATCACACATAACAGTGACTTGGAAAGACAAATGCCATCACTCCAAACGTCCCCCCCTTCCTTCTTCTTCCGCCACTTTATATACTGAGCACAGTGTCATATGGTCTGGAATACCCCTTTGATCAGTTTGGGTCACCTGTCCTGGCTGTGTCTCCTCCCAGCCTCCCATGCACCCACAACCTTGTCATCTTGGCAGTATGAAAAGCAGAAAAGGCCTTGGCTCTATGTAAACACTGCTCAGCAATAACAAAAAGCATCTCTATATTATCAACCCTGCGTTCAGCACAAATCCAAAACAGTCTTATATTACCATATTACTTATTGTGAAGAAATTTAATTCTACCACAGCAAAAACACAGTGGTATAAAAAGATAAAAATAACTTTAAAAAAATCTTAATACTTAGTTTATATGGTAGAATTCATCTTGCCTAATAGTTCATGGTTTGTCCCACCTATTAATGGTGGACCTCTTACACAATGATTTCTCTGACTTTGTAAAGAGTTAAGATAGCTGCCTGTATGAATTATTTCTCTGTTGAATAAAGGAGCTTAGATGACTATCTGGATTAAATAAAAAACCAAAAACAAACCCCTAAAACAACCCTCAAAAAAACAAATTATCTCACCCAAATAATATATAACAAAAAAAAGTTTTAGATACCTAAAGCTAAGAATGATAAATCCAAGCCCTAACTTTCAGAAAGTTAATTTGATGTATCTGCTGTTTTTAAGTACTCTCTAACCTTGTCTTCCTCGAGCAAGGGTAAGTCTTCTTTGCTCCAGAGTCCCCTTCTTGTCTCAGAGGCCTAGGAACCCTGAATTTTAGTCTTACCAGCCAAGACTGAGATGAAGTAGGCCTTGAGAACCCTGACCTTCCAACAGCACTCAGGATGATCTTCCACATAACTTTTCCAAGTACTGAGGTTAGACTAAAAGGTCGGTATTTCCTGAATCTTCCCTCACACCATTCTTTTAAATTGGAATAATGTTGACTAGCTTCCCATCACTGGAGAACTTCCCAGATTCCCAAGGTCTTTGGAGCCCATCTAAAGGAAAGGGACCAAAAAATTCAAGATTAACAGCAAACTGAATGGGAAAAGAATGCGTTCAACCTCCCCCCCTTCACTTTTTTGTTTAGTAATTAGCCTTGTTAGGTACACTGTTTTATCAGTTTTGGGAAGTGTGCGAACAACAAGAGAGAGGAAATCAAATGAAACAGAGGTAGAATAATAGTAAAACATGGATGAAATTTCCACATATTTAAGACTTTAGATTCTCTATCTCATCAATTCAAAAAAGACATATGGATGTGCAGAAGAGCACAGCTTGCTGACAGCAAGGTATCTTTGATATGGAACATGCTATAAATAAACACAGAACTTTTCTATTACTCAGTTCTTGTCAAGTTATAAACCAAACATATTCTAGACTGATCAAAACAATCATAGTTTACTTTAGTTGGTGTTTTGGAGCCAGGATTTATATCCTACCTAGGATTATCAATACACTGTCATTAAGAAGGAAAGAGCTAAATCTGCCCTGCCCAAACTAGTATTTTAATATTTGAAATATAGCATGAGAACATGAAACCATGGAAGTATGGAAAGCTAAGAAAATAACCATCAGCATTTGGTCCTGAAAACCTCTTTTTCATTTTCTATGTTAAATGATAGTTATTCGCTTGACTTTAAGTCTTAGAAGAATTTTTAGAATGCTGATTTTTATTTTCGCTAGATTATTTCAGTTTTAGTTGATTAGAATCTCTCCCAAATCTATATAGATGTATTCATGACCTTCCGCAAATAACATCTGTCCATTTCTAGTTCTGAGAGAAGTCTATGACAAAGATTTTGTCGACATAATTAAACTTGTGATGTCATAGCTGAGTAAGACCGTGACATAAGTAGAAATAATTTTGCATGTTCTATGTTACTTAAATATATATGTCTTTCAAGATTACCTGCTGAATTACTCATGGGGGTGGTGATCACATCAGTTTACTTTCTTACACTTTATTCAAAGTATTACAATAATTTCCCATTGTTGAAGTTCATGATTGCTCCTGCCCAGTTCTCCAGCCTGTAAAATATTAAGGCCACATTAAAATATTAGGTTGAACATTTATGATAGATATTCATTATTTTGATGATAGATACGCTTTACTTTCAGGAGCTGAAAGGTCTGCATATAAGCCTAATTCGTACTTTGACCTGTGATCATTGCTAGTCTTTATCTGATTGAAAAGGTAAGAATATGCAGAGCACACAACAGAAAGAAATGTATGACTGGTCAAGAAAGATGTGTTAAGATATAGCTGTAATTGATCATACTGTAGTTCACTCAGATGGGCTAGCAGTCATAAATTGGGCTGTTTTTCTGAAGATTCTGCCTGCACAAACCATTTGCTTGACAACCTTTGAATTTTCTTCTTGTTTTCTCCGTATTGATTTCCAATGGAATTGTCACTCTAACTGATTAATCTGTGTAGGTATACGGAGCACAGATGTTCGCTTTCTCTTTTTTTAGGTTAACTCTCACACAAACAGTCTTGCTCTTTGCTTGAAACAATGGGGAAGCAAGGTGAAAGTGTGTTTGAAAGGAGGGCACAAAACATCAGAGAAAAAAAATTTAAACTAAGGATAAGAGGAATGAACATAGAAAGATGAAGGCAAGTAAGTTTCACATTGTCACAACATAGATAATTGGTTTCAGTATTTTCTGTCATTAACATTTCATATAAGTTACTGCATTTTTTGTGGTTATAAAAAATCTATTTGTTTTGAGTTTGAGTGACTATTTGAAAGTATCATATTTTAATCTGTTATTACTGCCTGGTTTTGTCTGTAAAAGGCAATTATGAACTTTAAGCCAATGTCAATTAACTAGAATGAGGTCCAGAGAATGTATAAAACTGCAGCCAGATGTGTCTCATGCACTTTTTTTTTTCACCCCAAAGTATGATTTTTCTTATAGAATCATAAAATAAATCCAGTTGGAAACTACTCAAGTACATCATTGAGTCCAACTTCCTGCTCCTTTCAGGACTACCTAAAATTTATACTGACTTCAGTCTGGGACTGGAAATGAGGTGGAACTCAAATGAAGAATTACATTGTTCCTGTTCAAACACAGGGGTATGTCTCCTTAGCTGCTTCGTTCCACGAGGCACAGAGTCCACTTATGAGGAAAGGATGTCTGGGGCATTCTCAGCAATAACAGCAGAACAGTAAGATTGGGAAAGTGGAGCTTTCAATTCCTCAGCTGAAGGGTTAAGGATAGAGAAAAGACAATGAATATTTAGTAAATTCCATTATAATTCTATTCCTTTACATTATCCACAAAGATGTTTTCATGATGACTTTTGGTTTATAAAACTGAAAACTTTGTTTCAATCCTCACTTTGTTCATGAGTAAACATATTTACAGAGAGGCATTATATGGTATTATAATAGAAGGTTTGTGCTCAGGCTACACAAACAGTTATTGTTTGGGATCCAGCCACTGTAAAAGCTTTGAAAGGGGAAGATAAAATTTAGTTCTAAATACCTGTCAGTGGTGTAACAGCACCTATCTAAGAATAAAGATCCTTGTGTCTGGCAAACCCTATGTTTTTGTTAAGGGGCTTGCTTACACTTGGAAAATTCTCTTATATAATAATCTGCCTGTGGATTTTTCTTCTTACCCCCTCCCTCTTTATGCTAATAAACAACTAAAATAAATATTCAAAAACATAATAGAGAGTATTCATTATTCTCTGTACTTAACAAATACATACACACACATACATGAGTATATAAATTTTCTTTGTGAAGCCATGCTGGGTTTTTTAGATAATCTATAATTTTTCTATTTCTGTTTGGTTTACCTTTAGTGTTTTTCTAGTACCAAATAGTGTCACAAGTCTACAAAAGTCATTAGTTGGACCTCTTTTAGAGTAAGTTACAACATATTCAACTCTGCACACTTCTTTAATAACATGTGTTAATGTGAGTGTATTATTTTCCATTTGAAACATACCTTTGATTCATATAAGTGTATATGAACCAAAAAGATCAAACCTGTCCGAACCAAAGCTGTCCCTTTCTTCCTTGATTTCATTTTTTTAGTGCCAGCTTTTTTCATCTTGACGCCCCTATGTCTCAGTATCTCCTATTTTTTTAATTTAAATCAAGTCTCTACTAAATATCAGTGTAACATTCTCTACAAAGAACATTAAAAGAGAACATAAGAATGTCTTCAGGATACTTCAGCTTTCTATTTCTCACATAATAGTTACTTGTGGGAGATCTACAGATTGGTTTACAGATTTTTTTAATGTAACTATATTTGAATTACAAACATTACCTTATGCTACATGTATTGACCATGTTTAATTTGCTTTGCATAGTTTTTGCCTTTGAAAATAAAAGTTATGCCCAACTTTTACATACTAAAAGACATAGAATGTGTTTTCTCATACACAAAGTTAGATGTATATTAGATCAATGTAGACTTATATTTACTAATTCAAATTTAAAAACCAATAATTTATTACTTAGGCAGATGGCAAATAAATCTACTGTCTCATTCAACGCTTCATTTTGTTAATCTGTGCTTCAAATAATCCCCTCTAAATCACAGACCATGTCTTATTCCTCTTCAGTGTCTTCTCCAGGCTTTGAGTTTCTATCTTTAGTAAGACAGGCTAGACCTGAAACTCAGATGTCTAGCTGCTCTTTTTCTTTTCAACTGCAAAATCCTTAAGCTGTCTTGCTTGGCTACTTTGAACGGTCAGCAGGAAACATTGCCACTTGCTGTCTCAGGGGGAGAGCACTGTTTCAAAACAATCAGAAGAAAATAATTCTCTGTTTATTTTTCTCATATCTGACACTAATTAAGCTGACATTACCTATAAATATGCATTACCATTACACATCAGAAACTTCATGTAAAAAGGTATTCTGCTGTTTTGAGGTAAAAATGTGACACGATTTTTTCACATTATCACCTTCTCACAAGAATAATCTAGTTAATAGAACTGCTCATGCGGCTAAAACCCCCTGCAAGGTGAGTACAGAAAGTCCAATTATGCTCCCAAATCACAAGGGGTAAACAAGCAGTAGAAGCAGTGGAGTTGGCTCTACACATTTCACAAGGAAAGGCAATTTAACAACCAAGACATAATTGTCAAGAGGCTTTAGCCAGGTGTATGAATCAAGCATATGAGGCTGCCTTCCATGGTTTCATCTGTAACAGACTCCTCTCCTGTAGGTGGTTCTGAGTTAGCTCTCAGGCAGCTGCTGCTAGGAAATGAAGTTTTAACTCAAAAGGAAAACAAACTAATCTGCAACTTCCTGGGGAGCAAAAGGGGGAGAGGGAGTAAAGGTGGGTGGAGAGGAGCAAATAGAGTCCACAAACAAGATATTTCTATGCCAAAGTGCACAAAATTTTGTGTTTGTTTTTTTTTTTTAAATAATTAGTAAGCCTGACATGAAATATATGACAGTGGCTGGGAAGATAGTTGGAATAGCAATGAGCAAAACTGCTAAAATAGATGGTTAACTGCCTCCTTAAGCAGTTCGTTACCACAGTAAGTGATTCCTTTCTTCATGAGGCACACCAACAAGGACAGGAGCAAAGTCTAACCAAGTTCCTATATCTGTTATAACTGAGGCTGTTGATCTTCACAGAGCCAGGCTGCTTCATTTGAAAATGAAGGACTGGCTGAGTATAGAGTAATCTAGCTAGTTCATACTGGTTTATCCTTTTTTTGCTACTTTATATATATAATTCTGCAGGTGCCATCAATATGTAGTTGTTTGGGATTGTTTGTTTTGTGTTTTGCTTTCTTTTTTTCAGATGTAATAATTGTCAAAATATGATCTTGTTAATAAATACATTGGCATTATATGTGAGAAAAGATATCTGGTGTTTTAAAGAAGGGAACAGAAACCAATCAAAATCTTCATTGTTACATGCAAAAACAAACACCAGGTTTGTGGGATTAATTAGCATACTGAATTTTAAATTGTGACAAAAAATGTCTTGTTACCAGTTCAATGACATTGATAATTAATTTAGACAAATATTAGTTACCAAATATTACAAATATTGGCATTTTCTTTGCAAATTTAATCAAATTTCAACAAAGCATGTTGAAAACAATACTTACTCAAAATTGTATGATGATCATTTTATTGAAAACTAATTATAATAATGTCAGGTGTATTTTGTTTAAAGGAAGAAAGTAAAAGCCTTTAAAATCTCCACATTTCTGACTTTATGTATCATGCCATGTTGTGATACATGAGTTTGAATGCATTCATTTTTAAATACATGATGTGACATACTGTAACAGGATTCACATTGTTGAGGATTTCAGGGTCCCTGCTGTATTTGTGAAAGACATAAAGTAAGAAAAATATTGCCCAAGCTTCATTAGTGGAATTTAGAAATATTCATAAATAACAGAATCACAGTTGGAAAGGACCCACACAATAATTGCATATGTATTTTTGAAGAAAGAAGTAGTTTAAGTAAAGAATACGGCTAATGGAACATGGGCTCCCTTAACTTTTTGGTGACTATTGATAGGCAGTTTTGGCACTAAAATAACATAGTAATTTTTTTTACTTCTTATAAATTTCAGCTACAAGTTAGACTATATGAAGCAATATATAGACTATATGAAAAAATATTCATATATTCTCCTATATGAATGTCAATTACCTTAGCAAAACTGCCTGGTAAACAGTATACAACCTGTTGTCCTCCAATTGAGTATGTATCAATGCTACATTTGTACAATTTCTAATATATTTTCAGGTAGCTAAAGGTACAAATAATTGTGAAAAAACTTGTTATTAATGTTTTGGATGTAGTGCATTAATTAATTAAACATAATGGTCCTGGATATTACATTATCTGTTCATTACGAAAAAAATTGCTGCTCAACAGCTAGTAATAGGTTGAAATAATACAAAAATTAATAGATTCACCAGATATTTTGAAGCGTGAACCACACATTTTAAAACACAAATCATATGATTCAGCAAATCCTTTCAGGACCCTATTTTCATGCAACTGGAGGAACTTTCTCAAACAACTGTTATAACATTTTGTATTTAGTGTTTGCCACATACTGTATTTTGTGTTCTGCTGAAAAGTTGTTTTATTATATATGTTTGCAGAGAGAAAAATAGCAAGTTTAAAAGCTCTAATGTATCAGTATAAATTAAAGATCAATGCTTACATTAGATTTTTACTGATGTAACGGTTATTTCAGTGAAGTGGCTCTTTCTTTACTGCATTAGTAAATATGAGATAACAATAACGGGCAGAGTAATTTGGGACCCTCTGAGTTCAAATTTGTCATCTAAATGCATTTATATTATCATAGTATTTATTAGCAGAACTCAAAATCCTTTATTCCACAACTAACTTGACAGATGTATAGCAGTGTAGTTCCCTTGAATAGGGAAGCTGGGATAGTGCTGAAAACCTCAAATGTACTTACATCTTATCACATGAAAAGAATGAAAAAAAAAATTACAGGAAGCTTTAGAGGAAAATAATTTATAACAAAAAAAAAATCTTTTTCTGGTATGAAATAATTTCGTGGAAGGCTGGATAAAGTCAGTGCAATGATGAAATCTCATGCATCGACCCTATGATCATATGAACTAAGGATCATATGAACTATAGAATCTTTTATTTCAGTTTATCCATCATCACAAAACACCTTAATAAATTCCTATCAGTTATATCTGAACAAGGTAATGGAAGAAAGTATGGCTACCCCCTATTACTACTATCATAGTTAGAGGAAAGGGTTGCAGGATGAGGTGTACATGTGATCCAGTGTGGGCTTCAATATTATTATTTCTGTGGGGGAAAAGGAGGGAGATTGAATAATTAAAAAAAACAAAACAAAACAAAACAAAACAAAAAAACAAAATCAAAACCAAAAAACAACTGTCTAATTTTCCTGAGCTACCAGTTTGAAAATAAAACTTTTCATTTATAAATCCAGCACAGAAATTTGCCATAGCCATGAGTAACAGAAAAAAAAAAAAAGACAAAATTTCTGCACATTTTTCAGAGCAGGAGTGCTATTTCAAATTATTAAGTTCTGCTATTAATCATCTTAGGCTGCTGAGTCTTCCTGTAAGATACCAGTCAAAGCCATTGTATCACTGCCTTCTGATAGTGTTCCTTAGGTTGCAAACTGGGGTTCACAAATTCAAGCACCAGACTGCACTGTTATATGTAGTATTTGAAAGCATATTTCAGAGTGTAAAACACACTGAAGCAAAATACACTTCAAGAATTTGAAAATAGATAACTCTGAAGAGAATCTAAGGGAGAGTGAGCATTGGCAGCTTGCAAAAATATGACAGGTATAGTGCATTACCATGAAAATTGCAGAAAAACCCTTGCTTCTTACTGCTGCCTTTTAGTGTATATTCCTCAGTGTAGATGAATAACAAAGGCATGTAATTTAAATAAAATTCTGACTCTTTTCAATGTCTGAGTGGAACATGTCTCATTGTGTTACAATCAATGAGGAAAAGCCATTAGCTCTTCACAGGACAGGTCCTAAAATATCTCTAACATTTCAACCTGAGTTTTTCTACAAATCTCTCTCAGTGTGTGAGTGTGGCTGTGGAGAGTTTTCTTCTTCTTTTCTTACAGATCTCTCTCAAAAGTTATTGCATATATTTAGAAATCATGGCACCAACTTTATACTTCAAGTTTCCTCTAAAAATTCTATAGACAACCTTCTGTGTCATGATGTACTTCATAGATGAATTCAGGCAGAATAATATAATTATTTTATTGTGTAGAAAAAGAGAGCTGAAAAGTTAACAGAAAGAAAGAACCTTGAATTACTTAATGACGATTCAGGTTCAAATGAGATCTTCGTTTACAAACAACATCTAATTAGTCACTATATAGTTTAGTCGGTACTTTTTTGCTTGCAGCAAATTAAATCCTATAGCTCAGATTTATCAATCTGTTTTCCTTACATGAAAAACCTCATCTGTATTTGAGAACCTCCATGATTTTTGGTCACAAAGGAAAATGGCTTACCCTCAAGGAGGGGAATTCATCACCCCATGTGGCCTCTGGGAACTAAGGGGAAAAAAATGGCAGAGGGTCCTCCCTGCCAACCACTCCCCTTTACCCAACTAAACAAAAGGAGCAATGGGAAACAAGGGAAAAAACCAAAAATCTAGGAAAACTGTGCTGTTCACAAGGAGTCATACTATTAAACTGCCCACTCTACATTACCCAGTCAAGTTCAGGTCTTGACTTTAGCAGTGGTGTTAGCCCAGGACCTCTTTGTTCTCTGCCATGTGTTGACTCTGGCACTGGTGCTGCCCTGCCATCCTTTTGATCATCTTTGTGGCTCTCCTCTGGATTCCCTCTAACTTCCGGTGCTGAGGACCCCAGAGTTGGATGCAGCACTCCAGGTGGGGTCTCCAAGGGCAGAGAACAGGGGGAGAATCTCCTCCCTTGACCTGCTGGTCACTCCTCTTTTGATGCAGCCCAGGATATGGTTGGTTTTCTGGGATGCAAGCATACGTTGGTGGCTCACATGCAGCTTTTCATCACCATGTCCTTCTCCACAGGGCTGCACTCAGTGAGTTCATCTCCCAGTCTGCACTCATATCTGGGATTGCCCTGTAATTGCCAAGTGCAGTACCTTACCGTTGGCCTTGTTGAATCTCATGAAGTTTTGGTGGGCTCACTTCTCAAGCATGTCCCGGTCCCTCTGGATGGCATCCTGTCCTTCTGTTCTGTCAACTGCACAGCTCAGCTTCATGTTATCTGCATATTTGCTGAGGGTGTATTTGATCTCACTATGTCATTGTCAGGTATGAGAGAGCACTGGTCCCGAGATCGGTCCAGCATCAAGCGAGCAGGGGAGGGGGAGAAGAAGGCGAGCAGAGGGCGAGCTGCGGGCAAGCGGCAGGGGGCGTCGGCAACCCTGGGCTGCTTTGATCCCAGCACGGCTCGGGTACCCCTCGACCCACCAGCACATGCGGTACGGGGAAGAGAAAGAGAGTTCCGTTTTCCTCATGGCCGTTCTTTTTTCTTCTTCTCCATGAATGGCCCCGGCAGGGGGGAGGTGGAGAATTTGTCCTTAAAGAGACAGTCCCTCCAAAACAGTGTTGGAAAAGAGAATGAAACAGGAAAACCTCCTGTAGCTATGACACATGTCCACTGGAAAACTATGTGTTGTAGCTCAGCTGCTTATAAAGTTCACAAGTGTTGTGGAGTACAACATGGACTGTCCTAGGAAAAGAAACCCGCTAAGCTGATTTGCTGCTATCAAGTCACTGAATTACAGTGACAGATGGAGAATTACAGTGGCAGATAGAGACTGAACATTTACAGACATTATTTTGCTCACTTCTACGTTGATACTTTTGGGCCCATATTAAGAAATTTGGCAAATTCATTTGTTTTTCCTCTCTATCCATGCTGTAGCAATCACCTAAAACCTACACTTGAATTTTAGCTTAAATACAGGGCCAAATCAAGACCTGAAGCAAAGTCCAGAAACATTACAGTTCCTAGAAGTTATGATACCAGCTCTGGAATTTAGACCATATAATAAGATAAAAACATGAGTCTATCTCTAAGCAGATCTCCATACATAGTTGTCTACTTGTCATGCACATGATTAATGTACCAGGATGCATAATAGAGAGGAAAGGTTTCATTCAAATTCCCAGTCATAGATGCCTGATGACACCTCTAAGATATTGCAGTGTATCTGCAGTGACTTAAAAACTGCCTGTTCAGAAAAATGTGGGTTTTCCATATATCCTGTATCATCACCTCTAGGTGCAGATGCATATCCTAGAAACCCAAGTGCCTCTGTAGATAAAGAATTTAGTTTCACTGTTAGGCAGCAGAGAACATTATAATCATTTACTCACTCTGTCCTGTACTGCACTCTCTCAGGTAAGTGCAGGGTTACCTATCGCCAATACCGTTGAATGATTAAAGAGAGATCTGGAATATTAAAAAAAAAAAAAAAAAGTGTCTAATTATTACCAGAAGAAGTTGATCTATCAATACCATCATACTGCTTTCTGTTCATGATCCTTACTGAATCCAAATTGTGCTTAGTTTCCAATTATATCTAGCTTTTTACACGTCTAATTACATTTCATGGTATATAACACATTTTTGTACATGTCTACGAATTCTCCTTCAAAAATTCCACATTTTCTCAGACATTTCATAATAAGCCTAGTGTCTTGCCCTAAATTGTATGTCACTATTTGATTAAAAAATATAAAAGAGTATAAATGTTTTATCTTTCTCTTTCTTTTTTGTGTGTTTTAATTTATTATACAAGTCTTGTACACTGTTTTAATCCTAAACTTGAGGAAAAATAGAAAGAATGCATCCCATTTTGTCTACAATATTCAAAAAAAGACATTAACAATTGGATGTTTTGACAAAAAGGCAACAATGTATTAATATTTCATCTTTTCTCTATTTTATAATGTATTTCACTTTTTTGAATAGACAATCAAAATGCTCTCTTTTTTTTTTTTTGGAGTTTTTAAAAAGTATAAAGGCATTGTAACTCTGTTATTTTTTAAAGGTTATCTTTTTTCTTCAACCTGAAAATCAAGCTACCCCTGAGAAATTTGAAGCACCTTCCTTATATATGTTTTGATCTTATGCTTATATACAAAACATATTAAAAAGAAACAACCCTGCTTGC
Source organism: Oxyruncus cristatus (assembly GCA_013399855.1). Lineage (NCBI taxonomy): Eukaryota > Metazoa > Chordata > Aves > Passeriformes > Cotingidae > Oxyruncus > Oxyruncus cristatus. The sequence continues at coordinate 549,354 of VXAY01006932.1, read as the reverse complement.
AAAAATATTTAAAATTGGATTACAACTCATATTCCAAAATGTTATATGATATACCCATGTATAAGTGGAAATGTACTGGGTCAAGGAATTTATCTATATACAGATTACTTCTGCCTTTTTATGCAGGATCAGGATCTCAAGCATTAATATGTTTATTAAATTCAAAGTGACATCCCCTAATTTACTAATTCTGAAGACTGTTTATTATCACATTTTTTAATTTTAATAAAGGACAACAAAATCACAATATAAAACTTTAATTAGAAAACCGTAATCACTTAAGTGTAACTTGTCATTTCATTTAAATTGCATCCAAGTAATTGACAATATTTTACACTGGAGATGGTATGACAGAGGGAAAGGGAGGAAAGTGGAGGCACAGGGACAGAAACAAAAACAGTGCTTAGTCATTCAGTGAACAAGAGGTAAGGCTGTCACCTCAGGTTTGACTGAAGGTGACAGTTTAGAGGCTGGAGAACAGGAGATGCATTTCTTATGCCATCAAGTAAATACTCTGATGTAATGATAACTTGTTTCCAAGAAGTAGTTTTCCAGCCAATGTCAGGGTCTCTTGCCTTGGTTGGATACATCAAGACTTTTCTAGAAAGCAACATGTATCAGACCTCTTAGTCCGTAAACTGCTAAAACTTCCATCATTCTCACTGCAGTTTCAACTAATTCTCTCATGTGAACTTATTTCTCCATTTAAATCAAAACTGTTATCCTTGATTCACTGTCATGCTTTTAGCTACAGTTATGTCTTTCAAGTCCAGGCTAGTTTCACTTTGCTTCCCTTTCTTCTACACCCACATATCTGATCTTCCTCATGCTGCTCATCCAGACTGTCTTATTTCCTTTTTTTCTCTACCTTATGCACTTAAGATAATATCTTTTACTTTTGCCTTTGTGATCAGTCTCAGATTATTTGGAAATTAGACATAATCAGGAACTGAGCCCAAGAATCATACTTCAAAAAGGGAGTTGTTCACTATCAATTCATTAGTTTAACCCCTGATTCTGTTTCAGACCACTCCATTTAGCTCTTGGTAAGACAATTTTTGGATATTTTTCTGTTACTTACTTCCAAAAGAATCATTATAGATGAAACTGCACCAGATTCAGTTTTTTCCATTTTAAACTCTCTCTTCCAGAACTATCCCTGAGAACTCCTAACTTTCAAAAAACTTCTACATTTTCTCACACCTTGCCCCAGGATATTCAACTCACACGTTTAGTTTCATGCAATAAAAACTCCACCTTGTTCCAAAACTGGAACACTAGACTAAAAAAAAAAGCTAATAACAAAAGAGTAATAAAACCTCCCAAAGATGCATCATAAAACCCATAAGAAAGCTAATGCATAACCTTTCATGTTTATCTCTTTCTTTTTAATTGAAAAAAATGTAAGATACATGTAATTGAAAAGGGAAGTTACTAGCTCTGCTAGTATTGCATACCTTCCCTTGAAAACCCGGCAGTCAGAATCATGAGTCCTTCATTATGAAGCCTGAATCTGAGCAAAAAACTTAATTGTTTTACAGTGAGGATTGTTGTAAATATCTACTGGGAAACATTGTTTTATCTTTGGCCTTCCATGGTTCGAAAGAGTAACAGTGGAGTGCAAGGCTAAGTGCATGATTCATAATACCACTTTCAAGTTCCCCCTTTTCCCACCTTAATTCTAACCAATTCAGAATAATTATTAATCTCAAATAATTGAGTATGGTTTTGTTTAGCTTCTTGCTTTCTTCTCCTCATACCCCAGGCGTGCATGTGTTTTCAGTCTTCCATGCATTAATTTGACAGAAATATATATATAAAAGGAGATACTGGCTAAGACTCCTATTGTATTCCACCTTTGTTGATCTAGCTGTTGAATTTTATAAGGGTATCCTAGAATATTTCAGTATTTTAGAAATGCTAATGAAGTCCCATGTTACACACTGAATTTCAGAACTTTAAAAGCTTGAGAAGTTTTACAGACAGTTTTGAATACGGCTGGATTCATTCAGCAGATGTACTTAGTATATCAGCGATACTTTTGTGTACTCATGTGGGCTAAAGCTGCTAGGAAAAAGTTATCATTTCTTCAAGTTAGGATAGTTGACTGCAGCCATACCTATAGTAACATAGTGTGCAAAAATTAGTAGAAAAAGGCACAGTTGAAGTGTGCTATACTCCAGGTGTCTGACCCTTTAGGAATGATAGGAGTTCATGTGAGATAGAACAGCTTCCAGCTGCTTTAACATACACTGGGGATCACTTCTGCTCTAAGAATCAGAGACCCACAACTGATTTCATGACAGGCCCTCCCACTGCTTTATTAGAGGGAAAGCTGTGATAATAGGAGAGAGTTTTTTTGCCCTAAGCTAGTCCATGACAGTTTAACCTCCAGCTCTTTCCTATAAGCTGAAAATTTTTTGATCTTACTATGCATATGTAGCTGGTGTATAAGTATTTAGATTTGCTCATCTTTATATAGGCCTTAATTAAACACCCTGACTTACATGAGTATGTGAAGAAAAATATATTTCTGATCTGTCCTCTCTGGGAACTATCTCCTGAAGGCTGAAATAATGACTAATCTGGCTTTTATTATTAAATTATAGTGATTGCTTCTCTAGTTCCCACACGTGTTTCAGCATGATAAATAAAAGGTGGAAACAAGATGTTTCGTGACCTATAATGTGCTCTGCATGGTTTATTTGCACTTCTAGGCATGGCGTGCAAAGGTGGTGAGAGTTGAAGGGATAACCTGCCTAGTGTCTGAGCAGCGGGACAAAATAAATTTATATTATTCAAGCAGCAGTTCCTCATGCTGATCAAAGAGTAGCTTTAGTTGGCTCTGAAGGAGCTCGTCCTTTAATTCTTGCCCACCAGAAGCACCATGTCTATGTCCCAGGTCTTAGAGCAGTGTAGCAGGTCTGAATGATGGCCCATTATGATTAGTACGTTGCCTCTGTGAAGGCTTCAAAAATAAATGGTAGTCCAGTCAACTAACTGAGAAATTTGCCAAAAGCACAAAATTCTTCCATAATGTCAATGGCAATATGCTTAAATCCTAAAGAGTATTTTGGCTCCTTGAGTGATGTCTGTATAATGGAGAAACAAGAGCCTGCAACAGAAGCAAGAGGATGCAAGTTATGGGCTTAACTTGCAAGTACTAATCCCACAGAGCTACAGAGCAGAAATTTCCCTTACTCCTTGTGGACTATTACGTATGGTATCCTAGAGAGCAAAACACCCTTATCCTCCAGCAATTCAATCAATCTTTTTCTTTGTTAACTGTTAATCAGGTAGTACTTATCATATTCATCCTCCTTGTCTGAATTCAAGAAATCTCAACAGAGGACTTCAAGATCCTGCTATTTGCAGTGTATCTATCAGCCAGAAAATTAGCAATTTATAAAATACTGTCAAATGGTTTATTCAAAAACCAATTTAACTTAGCTGTTTGAAAGAGAGACTGTTTATTTGTGGGGTTTGTGTTTGGTTTTTCTTTTTCATGTCAATATATACTTCCTTTGTGCTTCTGAGTCCATATATTTCTGGTGAAATTGGTATCTTATATTGTCGCATTTTCATTTTCTATGCCAAATTATTTTTTACAAATGAAAGTTCAGTCTGCCCTTCAGAATTTCTACATAACAAATGTAAATCTAGATTTACATCTACTTACAGCTAACTTCCTTTTTTGAAAGGATTTTCAGGTCTGCTGGATACCTTAAACATTGATAATGTGTTTTATTTACTCCTTATCTGACAACAGACTTCTTTAGCTCAGAGTCTGATTCTTTATCCTGTATTTGAATGCTTGTTGATATCATATCTGAGGTGTAATTTGATGTGGACACATCTGTTTTACAAAAATGTAATAAGTTTAATAGAATATACTTTACCTTGTGTCATATATTATTCTAGACACACTGATCATCAAAAGAGAAAGGCTGTAAAAATGCATGTTTTCTTACTAATCCAGCTGATTTAATGAATACACAACTACAATCCTATTGGGATAGAGCAATTATTGTCTTTCATTATATGCATGGTTGATAAAGCAACATGTGATACTGAATATTTTTCTGGGAACAGGACCAGTATGAAAAAAAGGTAGTTGTATACTGTGAGAAGTATTATTGATGTCAAGAACATAAGATATATTCTGGTGCAAAAGAAAATTAGTAAAGCTAAAAAGGCAAAAAAATATTTCTCTCTGTCAATCAAAGTGCAGAAACACGAACAAAACATTCTGAAAATTTTAATACTCTTGTATATAATTCTGGAAATGACAAGTCTATGTCAGTATTTAACTGATACCTCAGATGGCAGAATCGACACTTGAATATCTTGTCAATGTTGGAAAAAGTTGTTCCTAAATAAGTCTGCTGGTATATAGATAACAACACATTCTGCTTTTCTTCTATCTTTTTGTGTAGGAAAGTTTTTCTCAGAATCATTGTTTCATTCATTCAGAACTCCTTCAAAACCAACAGTGTATAGAAACTGGTTTCATATCAAGATGCAGTAAAAAAGGTACATGTCCAGGCAGTGTATTCTGGTTTAATTTCACCTGAAAGGAAAACCACAGGTCATGCGCCTTGAGACCATTTCACAATGCCAAAGCATGATGCAAACAAAATATGAACTATTGGAAATTTGCTTCAAAATGTCACTCATGATCTAAGATAAACATTAATTCATACAAAACCTACGGTTTCAATAGCACCATAATAAGCTGTTAGAGATGTTTAGAAGCAGTGTTACTCAGTTTCCTGGGTGTTACACTGGGTTTAATTAATAAGATTTTCTTCTAGCAAACTGATAAGGGTAGAAAACAAGGCTCATCATACATAGCTGCAAGTAGAATATTAAAAGCCCTACTGGTTTTGTTTTGAATATATGACATACGAAATTTCATGTGAAAAATTTTAAAAACTGATTAACTCATTTTAGTTTTGTGTCATCCATTTGTACTTGTGCAAGATGATCAGGTTTATTGAAACTGTTGTCCTTTCTGCACCAAACATATAGATTATGTAGAAATGAACTGGAATGCTCAGTTACCTCAAACTTCAAGGTACTTTCTTTACACTTAGATATAAGTATTTATGTATGACTTTTTCTTTTAGGTAGTAGAGGTCTGAAGCTTAATTCAGTTCATTAACATAAACATCTAGCATTATTTGACATGGCTTACTGAGTCTTGCCGGGTTCCAGCTTCTGTGCTGGCAGTTTCATATGTAGCAACAGTGAGTTCTCTACAAGTGTTACTGATGTTTCACCAGTACAATCAAAGGAGTATAGAGAAAGCAAATCAGGTGTAGATGTCTAGGACAATCTGCATAACATTCTGCACTCTCTGATGACTAGATCACCATTCACAGCAGTGGGAGCCCAGACACCCAGTTCACACATAAACACCTATGCAGTATGCTAATTGAAATATCTAACATGTCTTAACTTACATGTGAATCCCATCGTTGTATTGTATGTAGATAGATTATATGTCCTTTTGGAGGAAATTAAATATAATTTAACATACTTTGATTATTTAATTGTTAAATATAAATAAATATAATTTAATTTTCTTTATTGAGAATTAAAGTGATCCACCATCTCTTACTATCTATATTATCTCTTTGCATAAGCCATGTTTTACACAAACTAATGCAATATTTTCTATGAGAGTTTCAGGAAGTACAGTGTTTATGGAATCATCTAATTAAACGCTTTTTTTTTCTGTTTGTTGGCTAATTAGGTTTAATATTTGTTATGCAGGTGACTTTGGGGCAACGGCATCCATTAGTGAAAAAAAAAAACCCGCACCACCTTGTCACAAAAAGTTGGCATTTCTATCACAGAAAAGACAGAATTATGGAAGGCCTGGGAAAGTGCAAATCAGTCTAAACTGAGTAGACATGATAGAGAACAGCAAGAACTGTTTTTATCATTCACTAAGGACATTCAAATGAAATCAACTTCCAGCTGGTTAAGAGCCCATAACTAACTGTCCCTCCTCTCACTTGACAGACATTTCACTCAGAGAGAGAAACCAGTGGAGAATATTAATGTATCCAGGTACCTGACCACAGACACTGACACTTGCGTGGGGGAGGGGAAAGCATTACTTACTGCTTTTTGTTGTTGTTGTTGTTGTTATCTTTTTTCTGCTTATGGACACAAATTGAAGATGGCATAGTAGATGGTTTATAATCTTGTCCTCTGCATGGAGGCAAAATTAGAAAAGTAATACTGAATAAGTTCATAATCACCTACAATGTCAAGGTCAGCCTAGAAATAAGCATTTATTGCTCAAAAGTTCCATCATGTTTATTCATAAAGAAATTTCTGTAGAATAACATTCCAGTCCAAATGCATAAAAATTATTATTCTGGGGACAGTGAAAACAATTGCCAATGCATCTGAACCATACTAATGCCAATTAAGAGTGTGAATAGTCAAAAATTATCTGTTTATAAATTCAAAGTAATCTCTTTCAATTAAATATATATCATAATACATTTTTGAGTGTAACCAAAGTCCAAAAAAACTAGTTGAGAAGATTGGGGGTTTGTTTGTTTTTTTGCATGTGAAAAATAGTACGTTCCCTAGAGATTCACAGTATTATTCAGGGCAGCTAACTGTAGCTGGCAGATTTCAGCTATGCCCAGATGACCAAACAGCACTGGGTCTATGATGTGACTGTACTTCAAAATGCAAACCAAAAATATCCTGCTGAGGCAATGTCTGAACAAATCTGTGATCTTGTTTCCAGGATTGCATCTCATAACTGGATCTAAACATGTATATAAGATATTGCTTTAAGTTTATGTAACCATAAATTAAGATATCTAACCAGGAAATTAATCTAAAGGGAGAGGATAAATGACTAATACTTTGAGTAATAATTTCTTTCTGAGTAGGTGGTTACTGAGAAATATAGAGTATTGCCTTGCTAAGACTTTAGACGTGGAAATTACCACGTGACTTTTAATACATGAAAGTAAGGGAAAATGCCATAGCGTACGAAAATCTGTGTTAGTACATGTGCACACTGTAGACTCAATCACTTGTTAACGTTCTCTATATACACTGTAGATGTAACTAAACAGAAAACCATTAGTTACTCTTTATGTGTATATTAAGTTAATGTGGTAGAATGCTGAAATACAGGGGAAAGATCAAAATAAAGGTGATAGAAGAGGAATGTATTATTTAAACAGAAAGGAATAGATTGCAAATTTGGTATAATTGGAAGAATTGAAAACTATTATATCACAGTATAATTGTTTTTTTTTTTTTTGACATAGTGATGATGATCATGTTGTAACAGCTGAACACTGTAAGTGAAGAACCAGTCCCCCAATACATTTTCAATTAAGCTACTGACTGACATAAGTGTCATTTTTTCAAGGTCCTTGGGCTTTAAATTTTTTTACTGGCACAAGCTATTCTTAAGCTTAAACATTTCCTTCTCACTGAAAAACAAATCCAACTAAAGACTTTAAAATTTATATTTATTACATTTAGTTTATCAAGTTGTAAAGTGATCATTAAACAAATAAAGAAAATCCTTAGAAAAATTAAAAAATCAATTATTAAAATGATTTTTTTTTTCACTTAAAAACATAGTGGGAAAGAAAATTCAGTGTAACTTTTATATACTAATAACTTCTCTTCTGTCTTGTTTCTTTCTGTAGCTAAAGAAGATCATGTGAAAATTGTAAACTGAAAGTTCAATAACCAGCATAGAATATTATAAAATTGAACCAAAGTGCTAAAATAGTGTAACTTGAAATTGTATAGAAATATTTTGTAGCACTGTGATGGAATAGCCAGGCAGAAAGCATTTTATATAAATTTTTGAGCGGTGTGACAATTGACAGGGCAAGGAAAAACTGGGTGGTAGCATAAATAACAAAGGAAGTAGAACATCAAACAGGCAGGGCATCCTCCTGAATACACAAGAGACATAACAGAAAAAAAACTCAAAAAAAATCTGGATCAGCAGCAAGTGAGACACCCCACTTCTTAGAGGGGGACATGAAAAACTTGTTAGGCATAAGTGAAATAAAACAGCAAAAAAAAGTTTTATTTTTCCTGAAGAGTTCTCACATTCATTCACTGATCTTGGGCTGCCAAGGACCACGACCATCAGTGATAACTGTGTGATTTGAGCTCCCTAGAGTTATATATTCACAACTACTTTAAGCCTTAGGTATTAAAAGTGAACACCCTTGTCTATGTGGTAATAAGGAGTAATGACAGTTAAGAACTAACCATTAACAAAAATATATTGTTAATAAGTGAATTTAGTAAAGTGTTTGTTTATTTGATTGTTTTAGATTTTAGTTTAAAACTGCTCTGATTTGTCACTTTTATAAATATTCCCACCTCATTAAACTTTAATTCCCTAACTGATACATATCAGCAGATCAGTAGCTTCATCTGTTATAGTGAGTAATTGCTACACCCAGCATTATCAAAGCAATGGAAAACTTAATGCATGGGCTAAAGGAAGACGTACAAGGAGTGTGCTGAGAACCTCCCCTTCAACAGAAGTGCACAGGTAAGTTTAACATAACTGAAACCAACTTTTGTTGTTCCCTCAATGTACCTATTTATGTGAAAAAACCCCTAATATTTTTATTTTCGCCATCACTTAGTTCCTTTTGTGAATTAATAACGGGTTACCTTCTTGAGTGTATCTCCACATCAAGCAGAGGAATTCATTAGTTCTATAATGATAAACTACATCGGGGTTTTATATTTAATTTGCAGTGTTATGCAGTGGTAGGATATTTCAAAGATAGAAAAAGTGTGAATAGAGTATAGGAAGAGGATTTACCAATATATACATAAATAAATGATTCATATATATCAAAACTAATATATATGTGCTGAGAGTGGCTAACTACTTATAAGACAGTTGTACAGTATTGACTCTTGCACTATTCAACTTCTTAAATATTTTCCTATCTTCTTTCCCATGTAGGAATTAAAATATTCCTTTCAAGTATTCCCAAGAGTTTGTCTTATTCTCTTCTGTATTGTAAAACCAGTAATACAGTTTAAATTTTTTGTGTACAATTTATCTTGCAGACATATTTATTTAAAGACTATTTGATTTCTTCTTAATAGCTATAGCATGTAAAAAGCAAAAGACTAAATATAATCCTTTTTTTACCCTTTTTTTTTCTTTATACAAGAGCAAAGAGCATAAATGGAATATTATTTACCAACATCACTGTTTAAGAATTGCTTTGACTAATAAGAAAGTTGACTTCATGTTTGAAGTCGGGAAGATAAAAGAGAACCATTTTTCTTTCCTCCTGTTTTTATTTCTTCTAAAATACTTGTTTAAGAAAATTATATTAAATGTGAATCATAACATTAGAAGTATTTTATGAAACCAGATTCTTAGAGAAAAACAAACAAAAGTGTCAAAATCTAGATATGTTCTGTCTTTGAGAACTTCCTCAGTAAATTATAACACTCTGTTTGTTCTTGAAAATTAATGCTTAAATTAGTAACACAAGAATGCCAGCATCCAAAGACACCTAGAGATCTGATTAATAATTACATAAAATTTTTGAAAGGCTGAGACAGTCAGGTAAGGTTTCTGGTGACCCAAAAAAACCAAAAAACTAATGTCACACTCACCTTCAAGATGGGCAAGAAAAAGGGATTCGGGGAGAAGCAGACTGGTGTTCCTAACCTTATTCAGCTGAAGATTAGAGAACAATACTTCCTGTAAACTACATCAAGGCACATGTTGGACAAGAGGACAACTGAGAATAACTGTTTACTGAGTGTGGATCGTGCCTGACCAAACTCATTTCCTTCTCTAACAGAAAGATGCTCTTGGTGGGCAATGGAAGAGGAGTGCCTGCCCTATGTTACCAAGATTTTTTACGTGGTGTCCATAGCACACCTTCTTGTAGCAGTATTGGAAATAAATGATCTGGATACATGGAATGACGAGCTGGGTGAAAAATTGACTAAATTGCCATGCTGAAAGAACACTTGTCAGCAATTCAAAACCCAGCTGTTAGCCAGATATTATATGTCAGCCTGAGTTATTCCTCAGTGTTGATGCTGAGGTCAATACTGTTCAACATCCTCATTAATGGTCTGCATGATGAAGGAAATTGCATTTTCAGCATGTCTCCGGACAGAAGGACAGCTTTTACACTGAAGGACTGGCTGCCATTGAAAAGGCTTTCAGCTGACCAGAGGAATGGGTGGACTAAAATATCTTCAATTTCGGTAGTCTTGTACATTGGATAAAATAATACCATTCAACAGTACAGGCTGGATGCTGACTGCCTAGAAAGCAGATTTACAGAAAAGAGACAAATCATTTGTTTGAGATAACAAGTTGAACCGAAGTCAGCAATGTGCTGCTGCAACTATGAAAACTAAGTACCTGCTGGGCTGCATTAGCAAGACACTGGGAAAGTATTAGGGAGAAATATTGTATGTTTGCTCTGTTTCAACTATCCCCTAGGTATCTGTTTATCAACATTAGCAGACAAAATTCTGATCGGATGCAGTGTGGTCACCCTCATGTTCTAGAAATGGGGCATTGTAATGATGAATGGGTACATTCCCTACATGAACTAAAGAAAATACAGTTACCTGTAGAGTAGTTTTTCAACAGCTAATTTCAAGGAATGTGGTATAATGACTGTCTGGGACAGTCTTTGAATGTATCTTTAATACTAAGAGGAAGAATCATAGAATATCCTGAGTTGGAAGGGACCCATGAGGATCACTGAGTCCAACTCCTGGGCCTGCACAGGACCACCCTGGAAATCACACCATCTGTCTGAGAGCATTCTGCAACATCATTTTGGACTGTCAGGCTTGGTGCTATGACTACTTCCCTGGGGAACTTGTTCTGGTCCTTGACCACCCTCTGAATGAAGAACCTTTTCCTAATATCCAACCTAAGTGTCCCCTGACACAATTTTAGTCCATTCCCTCATTTCCTGTTACTGGTCACCAGAGAGAAGACATCAGTGCCTGCCCTCCGCTTCCCCTTGTGAGGAAGCTGTGGACTGTGATGAGGTCTCTCCTTGGTCTCTCATTCTCTCTAGGCTGTACAAGCCAAGTGACTTCAACCACTCCTCATGTGACTTGCTCTCTAGACCCTTCACCATCTTCAAAGTTCTATGGACACTCATAGCTTTATATCTTATATTGTGATGCCCAAAACTGCACATAATATTTAAGGTGAGGCAGCACGACCTCAGTGCAGGGCAGGACAATCACCTTCCCTCACAACTCTCAATGCTGTGCTTGACGCACACCAGAACATGGCTGACCCTTTTGGCTGCTGGGACACACTGATTTATATTGAACTTACCATCAGTTCGGACTCACAGGTCCCTTTCTGTGCCACTGCTCCTCAACCTCTCATTCCCCAGTAAGTATGTATATCCAGCATTGCCCCACCCCAGGTGCAGAATCCAGCGCCTCCCTTTTTTAAACTTTATATGGTTAGTGATTGCTCATCCATCTAAAGAATAAACCTCTAAGTTCTTTTTTCTTGGGGAAGAAGGGCTATTCGTCTCATTAGGCAGAAGTGGCTCTTGCGAGATAAACTGAAGTAACTCGTTGAGCCACATTACCAGCTCTCTGGACTTTCTGTTTAAAAAGAAGTTCATGTCTTGGAGCAGAAAGAATTCAGGAGGCAATCCCTGGACTGTCAAAGTCAGTGCACAGCAGAACCTGAAGTCAGCAACATAAGGGAGCATGACACTATTGGCATTATATTTAGATTGTTTTTTTTCTTCAGTCTTTTTTCACCCATAGGTAGATACACCAGGTGGAGTTTTGACCAAAATCCAGAGCAAGGATTAAACTCACAAGTATAGATACGTAGCAAGATACCATAACTACTATGCATCCACAACTCTTGCAAGTATGTTTTTTATGCTTTAGAATTAGCTTTTTTCAAATGTAATAGAAATTTAATTTGCCACTGGGATATTGCAGAACAAATATATTACATAATCAAGCAGAAATTAACTGATGGATTTTAATTATACTAAAATAAGATGCCACTGTTTCAAGAGTTTAACCCAGGGGTAAATTTTTATTATAAAATTCTGAAAAAAATATTTTAATGGAACAACAAACAGCCTTAGCTGATATCTCAACTACAATGCGTCATCTCCTTCTTTTTATGACTGTGCATTTCTGGTTCTATTGTGCAGGAAAAAAAAAAAATTAAATCGCTCATGCTTGATGAGTTGCACAGCGCTAAAAAGTAAGATGTGCTAAATAGAGTCTGGATCAGGCATGCCCATCTTCCCAATAACACCCTTTGACTAGCTTTATGGTTGATTGTTTACGTTGCACAAAACCTTCTCTCATTTACCAGTTTTGCAGCTCAGATGCAAACCTCCTCACTGAACAGAAACCCTGTGTATAACAGTGATTATGCCCTCAGGTATCCTTGTCATGCCATGCTTGCTGCACAATCTAAAGTACAATTGCAGCAAAGAGAATGGAACACTCTAATGGCTTTATGACTGCAGAAATACACATATGTTTGCAAAATCTTCCCTCCCTGCCCATTCACTTGAAACAGTGCACAATTTGTCTGAACATTGTCTGCTTTACTTTCACATGATATTTCAACATCTGGGGACACCGTAGTTTTCATGTCTTTAAACAGGAAATAATGTTTGTCAACCACAACAAATGGCATTTCTGATTTGGGACTACATCACAGCTTTTATATATATAAATGCATTTGTGAATGCGATCCTCTAATTTTATTTTAATAACTCTATAAAATGGTCTTTTGTCCCAAATATGACATATCCTGAGTTTCCATAAGTCTTTCTGTTTGTGGAATGGTGTGTAGTACTTCAACTGTATGTTTAAAGCCATATTATATAAGCAGATAATGTAACTGTCCCTCTTAACCTCAGAGTTAAGGAACCATACAGGTAAACCTAAGTTACAAATGTATTCAGTACTTATTGGACACCACAGAATTGGCTGGCCGCTGAAATGGCTTTGCAAAAAAAACCCACTATTATTTTCATGCCCATTTTGTTAGTAGTAAGATAATTAATATTATTATTATAGTGAGTGAATCTTACTACTTCTTATTTTAGCATTAATGTTGCTTGAGCTCTCCAGTAGATTTTAAGCACAAATTATCCTAAGTTTTTGCCAAATATTTCATAGCAAGAATTAATTTAACATTTTAATTTAGGAAAGTAAATTATTTAAGAGATAGAGAAGAGATGGACATATAATATATTTGCTTGTGCATATTTGAATACAATAATTTTGACTATTAAATGTTTTCCTCTCTGTTCATGTAGCAAAATATGTGAATTAAGTAAAAAATTACTACAGTATAAATGTCTACTTGATCCTTTCCTTACAGTACCTTGATACACTTAGTCCAGAGCTTTGTTGTATATATAGAAATGTTTGAATTTCCATGCAAAAGACAAACATAAACTACATTCTGTGGATTCTTACCATAGGACTATAGTAGTATAGAAGTAGGACTATAGTAGTATAGAAGCCTGAGTACCTGAAAGAGAGAGAAAAAAAGTTGAACTTTGGCATATAAAAGTGGTTCACTAAGCTACCTGGTCTTTCCTTGCAAAATTACACCTACATTCAGCTGCTGGAAGTTATCAATATTTAACTGCCCCTGACAAGATGAAGGCAGATTATACGAACCAAGAGTTATTCCTGTGAATACATGTCTTTACCTGAAGTGTCTTTTATATTAATAATTGATTTTCAGTATGCAATTATACAGAGTTTGGATCTTATTAACAAATTAGGACATAATTATCAAATATTCTTTGATAGAATAACTAGCCTAGCAGATAACATTGACACAGTGGAAATAATTATGTATTTCTTTCAAAAAAGCTTTGGAACGATCTAAGATGACATTCTTAAAATTGAAGCTGAGAATTATAATGAATTAAATTCTCGGAGTTAGATACAAACCTGATTGAAAATCTCACTAATGAATTGATGCCAATTTTTTGATTGGTAAGTATGTAAGTTTTCTGGTCTGGATCCCATTTTGTTCAATACTTTTATTGAGTTAATGGGTAGAAAGAATACAGAGCATATTCTAGAATTTATTTGCAACATCAACAAATCTGACTAAATCAAATTAGAGGGTTTGCAAACACATTAGGTGACTGGATTTTAAAGTCTGAAAAATAAAGATGTTTTGAAATCAACAAGAACAGCACTTAACAGCAGTTCAGCATTACGGTACAGTTATGTAAAATTACTAACACAAAATGCAGAACAAGAAGTTAAAGAATATTACTGCCCAAAAGATGAAGGCCTGCAGTGGTCCATAAATTAAGCACTGGTGGGGACGGAGAAATGATTCTCTTTATGAAAGAGGAAAATGTCTTTTAGGAAGTAATACGATTTTTCTCTCATAAGTTTCAGTTTCATCTTGACCCACTTAGAAAGAAATGTACAGTCAAAATAGGAGACAGCAAGCAAGAATAACATGAAAACTTAAAAACATAGGTAAGGAGGAGAGCTCATAGACAATGGTTTTGTTTTATTTAACAGACAAAAAAAAAAAAAAAAAAAAAAGACTACCATGAAAAGGATAATAAACAGGTGTCCTCATTCTGTTGACAAAAGAAAAGGTTTATGTTAAATATTAAGTATTTTTGATAATAAAAGCAGTGAACTGTGATTATAGAATACATTTTTGAAGAACGGAATAGATATTTATCTCTTACTATATTTATAATTAAGTAATGTCTCATCCTTCTTCAGTAAAGAAGGACTGAGTGACCATTTACAATAACATCCATTCTACTATTTATATGCTTTTTTAAAATATACATTAATAAAGAAGTGGAAAAATAATTCAAATGTCTTGAGCTATGAGATACGCCAAATTTGTTAGGAAATCCATCATAATTGTATTATGATAAGATATAAATATATAAATGATTTTTAACATTATTTTCAAAGTCTACCTAGATATCAAGAAGAAAAAGAAAGCAAATTTAGAATTGTTAATTTATTTACAAATCTTTGTGGATCAGTACTTCAGTATCATTGATGAGATATAGATATCTAATGGAGAGTCACCAAACCCCCCTTTTTTTTTGTGCTTATGGTGTGGAGGGTAGGGATTTATTTATTCCATAGGAAGTTTTAAGTTGTGTTTAAGTTACTCATGCACATGCTTCTTGCCATTTCTCTCAGAAGAGATGTTCATATTTTTATTATGCTGTATCAAAACATAGATTTCCATGTGCCAGATTTTGCATTTCTTAACCAGACCACTTTGAAAAATACATTTCAGATGTGAGAGAATATAAAGAAATTTCACTATATGCTTGCTCTTGTTTCATGTTCTTCTGAAAACTACTACTGATCAAATATAAAAACCAGTATGTTGAACCTGATGTACCATTGGTCTGATCCAACATGGTCAAATGTTAGATCTTAAAAGAACTTTTGGCCTTGCTTCCTCTAATCCACACCCCAGAAACAGGCTCCAAAAAACCTCAAGATATCACTACAAATTCATATAGTACCTGACAGAAACCACACTGTTCCACAATTTTTCGGAGCAGCAAAGTGAAAGACCTTTTAGGCAGGATTATTTTAGTAATTTCAGGAAGCATTTTTGACAGATTAACTCTTTAAATAGAATGGAAAATATTGGAGAAAAAAACACAGAGCTTATCAATAATCGTGGTTGTAAAGATATCTTGGTCACATATGACCTCCATGATACTGTGTTGAGTGATTGATTTTTTTATTATTTGTGCTTTTTATAATTAGACTTCAATTTTAAACAATTTAAAATATAAATGAATGATAAAAGCATGCCACACAATTTCCTTATACAAAACTAGGACATTATTTTAAAATCTGTACAAAACTATAAACACTGAAAAACATAATCTTATATGACAGCTATATCCTCAAAACAACCACTCTGATATTTTTTTTTTATAGGAAGATAATTAAGTCAAATTATACTATCTTTCTTCTTTGAAAATGAAGAACAGTGAGAGTATGAAACTGTTTTTTACCTTTGGAAAAAAATATTTTTATAATTCATGGAGATTGAACAGGCAAATCACGGTTAATGCTAATTTGTAAAAAATTCTGATGAGTGAGAAAAGAGTTTGTATGAATGCTGACACAACAGAGCTGTACTGAGCATAATGAAGTTTAACTGATATTCAGCAAAAAAATAAAATGTTTTAAAAGCAGGCTTAAAAGTACATATAAACACAACTATTCTATCACTACAGATGACACTTTTTCCTCTTAAATGGTATTTTCTATATGACACTGCTGACATAAAAATAAACTATTTAATTTTTTCCAAATGTTTGTACACAATTATTTTATTTACCAAAAAAAAGATGATAGCAGAGACATCTGAATTCCTTAAGAGTAAAATTATTTTTTTATCAAATTTGTGTAACCAGTTCAATACAGAGCTTGTTTTGTGACCATTTTATGCATGTTTTATCTATCACGGTGTTTAAAAATGTGTGATTCTTTTGCATCAACCATTAAATGTTTGGAGATAAAACAATGGGAAATATGTTACAGAGATGAGCAGAATTTGGATTGGCATCTAGCTGACTTCCATGAATTGTTTATATTTTCTCTATTGAAAAAAACAAATAGATGCATTCTTAACCTGGACAGAAAATCCATCTCACTGTTTGTTAAACATGTTAAATACATCTCAGTAATCAAATAATATTAAAACATATAGCTGCATACAGAATGATAGTATTTGGGATCTTCAAACAGCTTTTCCCCATGACTGATGTTGCTACTGTTTAACCCTCTGAGGTTAGCATTTATTGATTCTACTTTTGCTTTGATTGGATCTTACCTACTTCAGTGCCTTAGTAAATTGAAACCTTCTCCAGTTCATGGAAGAAATCTGAGAGCAAGGTTGTGAGAAAATGTACACTGACCTCAATTTGTTTCAGACGGTATTGGTAAAAACGTTGTCATCAGGTTGCAGAAGTGGCCTCAGGTAGTAGGAGATAAAAATCAAACCTCCTATTCTCCACAAGCCTTTAACAGAAGCAGATTTAATTATTCCCAAAGTACAAATCACAACACTATTTTCCTATAGTCTGTAAATATGAGCATCTCTATTATCCTACTGATTTTAAAGTCCAGCATCCAAATGCATACTCTGCTGATTAAACTGGTTTTATGTGATGTGAGATTTGTTTCATATCTATAATGTTATTATCTGTGTTATTGACTGTTTATATATGTTTATGTAATTACCACATAGGTATATGATACTCTGTAACGTAATATAATGGAAAATAATATAATAATGTATAATGTATAATAAATATAGTGTAATATAAAATATATAATATAATAACTAAACCCTCATGCCATGAACCCTGGGCCAATAATGAGAAACATGGACAAATTGGAAGTTGTTAAACTAATGATTTTAATTCAAGTTATAAGGTGCTTCTCTTCAGAAGTTTTTTTTAACCCCCTCCAGAGATACATCTGCATTGCAACTTAGAATGTTTTCATAAAAGTGATTAAATTTGAACATTTTCTTTCTCAGTTTAATGCAAATGTGCAACTACCACAATATGATCCTTTCACTTCCTTTCTTTTTCTTTTCTCATTCAAAAAACCTCTGCCACTGGAAAAAGAAAAACATTGCCATTTACCCCTACTTCTTCTGATGTCATTTGTTAACAAAAAAAAGCTTTGTGTATCTGCAAGTTAACCTTAGCAAACATCTGAACACCCACCTGGCTGCTCACTCACTTTCCCTCTTCAGAGGGATGGGGATGAAAATGGGATCAAAAAGCTCATGGTTCAAGATAAAAACAGGAAGATCATTTACCAGTTACCATCACAGGCAACACAGACTGAACTTGTAAGAAATAACTTTATTTACTTCCAATAAAAATAAAATTTAATTTTTAATTTTAGTGAGAAACAGAGACTAAAGAGTTTTTCCTCCCCCTGCTTTTACAGGGTCATCTTCACTCCTGCACTCTGGACTCCTCTACCCTCCATCCTCTGTAAACAGTGAAGGTTAAACATGTGGTGTTATGGTCAGTAATTATGAGGATTTCTCTACTGCTTCTTCCTTCTCACACTTTCCCTGTTTTCTGGCATGTGCTCTCCAATGGGTGCAGTTTCTTCAGGAATATCCATCTCGCCTGGTGTGGATCCTTCACAGGCTGCAGTTATTACCTGCTGCAACATCTTAGGGCACCAGACAATTATTTTAGGCCTGGATTCATTTTTGATTGAAAAATTTCTTATTTACTAATTACTACACTTCTGTCACAGTCTAAATATGTAACAGACAAGCTCAGCACATGTCACACATGGAAGTGAAGTAGATTTTGTTACAGATGGAGGATACCGATTGTAAATTCATTCACAGGAAATCATTCAGAGAAATTTAAGTGAATTCACATATATATCAAGCAAAATCTGCTGTAACCCAGTCAAGAAGGGTATTTAACTGATTTGTTTGTTTTTTTTTCTTTTTGTTTCCTTTCTTGCTTGTTTATTTGCTTTTCCACAAATCAGATGTGAGCTAGGTAGATTCATAAATAAATACCCACCCTTATCTGTTCTCTATGAGTAGTTGGAGCTTTTTTGTTTGGCTGCTGTTTATTTGTAGAAATCAGAAGAAATCAGTTTTCTGTCTCTTATGCCACCCCTTTTTCACAAAAAACATGACAGAAAATATTTTTGGAGTAATAAGAGTTTGTCATATACACTTCAGTGCTTTATCTACCTAGCCTTCACAAACAGAAGGGTGAACACCTTCTCATTCTCCATGGTTGCTCCATCAGTCTTCACAGATGAATTATCAACCCAAAACAAATTGTCTTAGAGTCTTGATGTTCCACCTCTGTGTTGAGTTACACTTGGTTGAATTCATAGTACCAGAAAATTTGATTTGATCACAAAATACCATACTTAAAAGGCAAGTATTCCAAAAGTAAGAACAAATACCTTTCCAGGTTTTAGAAAGTTAGTTCTGTTCTCCTAAAATGTTTTAATACAGTACAAAGTTTATGGCTATTTGTTATTGTTCAGAATTTGACCTTCAATGTCACATGATGGTACATCAAATGAAATTCTGATCACATGAAATTGGATCAGTCTCACATGCATCAACTTGATTGATTAAACCTGACAAGGTGCATCAAAATATGACACATATGATTCAAAATCAGACATAATGTTGGCTTCTGAAAACAGTAGTATTTCTTAATAATTTCTGAAAGATATATTTTCCCTTGGGAATAGAAACAAACACATATCAACACGGCAAATGATTTCACTGAAGCTTAATAATTAAAGAGGCAAGACAGAAATAGATATTTTTGCTCCCTTTCAGGAAATGCACTGGGAAGTAAACAATGGTACTTTCCAAAGCAATTTAAGTGTAAGATAAGACTTTTAAATAACATTTTGTCTTATAAAGGAAAAAAAAAAAAAGGAAATTAATTTGATGCAGAAATAGTCCTGAGACAGGAAGCACATTTTATGTCTCCTTTGAGTATTGTCCCAGACATAAATCTTTTAATGTTTTATCACACCATTTAGCAACATCCTAATGGGCTTCTCATGGTCCACATGCTATCCAGTAGACTCGTGTTAATTCACAATATTCACAAAAATGTTCATACTTAAAAGAAGGAATCAAAGAAGAAAATGTATTACGTTCAAATTCAATTAAAAAAAAAAAGGGTGAAGGATTGGCTTATATGGTAAGCTTTTATAGAGATTACTATGAGCTCATTTTATCATCTTCATTTCAACTGAGTAATGCCATGATTTATGATTTAGCTGTAAAAATCCAGGAGATAACTTAGGAAATAAGGTAATAATGAATTTAAATAAAGCAGAATCTGGATTCAAAATCCTTAAATAGTTCATTCTCCTTTAGGATTTGTTTCCACACACATCCCTTTTTTTTTACCTGAGTGGCCCTCTGTAGTTCAGAATCACAGCAGTTCTCAGTAAAATTAGAAATAAGTAAGTTAATTGCTTGCTAGCAATGTAAAAATAATAAGCACTGCTTCCCTGAACCCCTCAAAATTAAACCAGCTGATGAATTCCGTGCTCATTCCTCACTTAACCAGACAGTCTTTCAGCAAAGACTTTTCTCATGATCATTTTAACAGCCTGTACCCACCTGTATGTGTGGCCTGGAAACCAGAAAAATGAAGGCAGTGGTTAAACCTCCAGCTTCGGTGACCCATAACCAGATCAGCAACACAGATCATTCTGGGGTAAAACACTAAGTGCTGACTGACTGATACTATTCCCATTATGCATTTCTATCAATTCCATTATTTCTGTGGAGGTCTGAAAATATATCAATATAAATTCAATTAACATTAAAGATTTTAGTGGAAATATATAGTGACTAAAGACTCATATATTTTGTTGTATGCATATTTTAATGAATATATTGAGAGATTTACTCAAAAGAGTTAGAGTCCTGAAGTCCTGTCATATTTTCATGTAATACCTCTCCCTGATACAGAAATTGTCAGATATGTAGATGATTTTGAAATGGGTTGTCTGCTGTCAGAAATTACAATCCAAATAGGCAGCGGTTAGATTTGGCAGGAGTGTTATCTTTGACACTGGGTAAAGAGAAAAAAAGAGGAAGAGAAAAAATATTGTTGAAGGCTGAGGAAAACAGAACTTTTCTGTCAAGTATTTTTTTCTGCTGGCATCTCTAAGTATATGCCCTAGAGCATTTTATTCTTACTGTATTTCATTATTTCACTTGCTTATGTTTCACAGTACAAATTCAACTCGTCTAAAACTGATAGCCAAACAGTTATTTTTAAACATTATTTCCCAGTGTTGTTAGCTATTGTTGTGAGTATTTGAGACGTATCACCACGAATGAGGTCTGACCTTAGTGCTGACCTTAGTCCCAGTCCTTGCAGCTAAACAGACAACTGAGTAAGCTTTTGAAATCAGAAAGCAGTTGTCTTGAGTGACGGTGCCCAGGTGCTGGCAGTGTGGGTTGCCACTGTGACACAGCCAGTTCCAGTCAACTCCAACCAACTCGTCTTCTATTCAGTCCTCTGGTAGATAGACACATTAAAAATGGGAAAATTTTCCAGACAGCAGGAGTTAAAAACATGCTATCTGAGGACTTAAGAGTTAAAATAAAGTGATACTCTAAGACAAGGATACCTGTACAGGAATCTCAGAAAGAGGAAAGCAGCCAAACTTGTAAGTGAATTAATATAGTCAGAGGGTTAGAGAAAATCAGGTGGGCTACAACAGATATCAATTGGAAAATAGTACAATGATTAGTCCAATTAATAAATGGGAAAAGGATGAAATTAATGAAGGTTTTAAGTAGCTGAATTACTCTAAATCAGCTTGTCAGTAAGAGGCAAAAAATCTGGCAACAGTTTTGGTAATTAGAAAGTAATAAAGATATTTTAAAGTCATCTATTGAAAAAAAAAGCTAGAAAACAAGAACTTATTTAATTGAAACACATACAAATGAGTTAGCCAGATGAATATTTGATTCAGTAAGAGTACCATGTACTTATTTCTAAACAAGTGAATACTTTCATGCATGACAATAACATAACAATACTTGTGATTAATCTAAGCAGTCACCCAATTACCCTGCTGAATTACAGCTAATATAAGGTCAAAACAAGACTTTCTGGCTTACAAGGCACCTATATGATCTTCTGGAAATATATTTATTGATTTTCCCTCTCATCTAGTTCAGACTGAGTTGGATACCACATGTGCAGAATCCACAAATCCAGCACCGAAGACCACAACATGCATGACTGACTTTAGCTTTAGATTTAGGTCATTGTGTCTGTTAATGGTAAGTTCAGTGGTTTTGTTTCTTGATAATGCAAAGTCATTGATTAAAAAACATCAAGGAATGTCCTGTTGCTTCCGTACTCCTTACTAGAAGCCTGTATGTCTTATCGCAGCTCCTTTGAGGCTCATTCTGGCATTTAATAGTCTTTTTCTGAGTTTGCAGTGCCTACAAAGTGGCCCACAGTTCAGGTCAGGGATGGAATATGTATTATTTTATAAGAGTCAGAAGGCAAGCATTTAGTAAACATTTGTAGGATGATGAAACTGTCATTTCAAATAAATTAGAATGAAGGAAGTCCCATGAATTTGTTTGCTTTTGGGGTGAGTATCCTAACCACTGAAATATTATATATTAAACAAGGCTGACACTGCATCACAGAATTCAATTGAATTAGTCAGGCTTGCATCATACCTGATAAATCAATCTTTTTAGGGTGATTAAATGTCCAAAAGCCTGGTTTTGGCACGGCAAATATATTCAGGCAAAGATAGGTGCTCATTTGCCAGTTATGAGCATTCATAATCCCAAATAATAGAAATTTTTCCAAACACTTTTGCTGTTATATGGATATTTCAGACCTGGAAATACATAAAAATTCTAATCTCGGACAATTGACTTTGTAAGACTTTTTTTCTCTCTTTCCCTGATGCTCAAAAGTCATTCTTATGCTATAGAGAACACTTTAACATCTATTTTGAGGATCCCAGTTGCTGCATTTGGGCATACTTTTTAATGCACTAATTAGAATGCAACTGTAACATGACTCTTGAAGATGGATCTGAATGACATCTTTTACATACCCTTATTAACTGCTAATATATCCAAAAGATTTTGTTACTTAATAGAACCTCTTGCTTTGATACTCAAATGATTGATAACAAATAATCTAAAAATTATAGTTTTATGTATAATTAACCCCTTTAACATCCTCCTACTAATTTCATATGATTGCTATCAATATATTTTCAACAAACAGAACTACATATAGGACTACAGGATACATATAATCATGCCAAATGATATTTCTGGAAGAGAAACAAACAAGCTTTCAAGAGACGAACACCCTTTAAGTATCATCCTATTTTGGCAGGACCAGACTCAATACAGAATTGTTTACTTTACTCTTAAATCTCATTCTAGTCGTATTCTTTGTTTCACCTTGAGGGGAAATTGCTTGTTCCAGCTAGAATAATTTTCTTTACACTTGAGGACCAGATATCTTTATAAGGGATTAATCCTCAAACCCCTGTGGGCTAAGTACATGTAAATGCCTTGCTTTATTAGTCATACTTGGAAAACATGAAAAAAAGCGCCAATCCTTATAAGGTTTTTATGAAGCACTAGGTTATAACTTGTACAGCAGCATGGGAATCAGCAGGAAACACCAAATACTCAAGAGTTCCCTCTTCCCTAGGGTGTCGTCCTCAGACAAGTGGCAGTATTAATCCCCTTCTGACTTTGTCCAAAAGAACTTATTTTTTTGAAACAGAACAGGAAAAGAAGGTTCTCCAGATGCTATCTATGAAATCATACCTAAGGCCTAGAATTTCCCTTAACTTGCATGGCACTATTTTACATTTTTTAATTGGCAGCATCTCAGACCTGGCATAATTTATTTCCCCTGAACTACACTAAATATTCATAAGGTTTCATACTCCATCCTTCCCTATAGCATACTTCTAAGAAATATAATTGAAAAGGGAACCCATGTAACTGTTATCAATGAATCTTTGTCATTTGTTTGTTCCTTTCTGCAATGGTTAGAAGACTCTGTTGGCACCACTGGGTGGATAAGCAGCAATAATTTTCTGATCAGACCAAGAGAAAGATTAGATGTTTGCTGAGAAAGGGCAGTAAGCATTATTAGGTAATTTTATTGAAAATAAAGTGAAAAGGAAATGGGCATATGATGATTATGTCTCAGAATTTTACACTATTTTCCACTATTTTCTCACTTTTTTGACATATGTTTAGTTACAACTGAAATATTTCTGAGATTTGGCTATCTTTCCTAGTGTAAGACTTAAATCAAAAATGTGATGGGAGATGGATTATTTGTTTATTTATTTAGCTGGGATCACAAATGCTGCTTCTCAGCTTCTATTGAGAAAAGTCTTCACTAAAGTCCTGTTTAAATACACATTTATAAGAAAACTATTGAATTTCCTCATGAAATAAAAGATAAGCTTTGAACTCCTTACACCTCTGTGTGCTGTAAATACTTCTTATGTTCTTTGTTCTTACACAGGGAGATCTAATACATCCAAGTTACCTCTGCAGGAAATGATGAATTATGAACATTTTAAAATTATTGTTGTCCAATATTATTCATCTCTCCTGAAAAGCTTAGACATATAAAAGAATTTTTTTTGACAGGTAAGAATGAATACTCGAGACTCATGCACCAGCATAGCACCTTCTGATATCAACATCTTGTATTTGTATAAAAATGAGAGGAATCCTTCTGCCATAGTTTTTTTAGACTGCATATGTGCCAGGAAGACACTTTAGTTGTGTGCCAAATCTATCTTTCCCTGATCTTTCAATCAGTTCTGAAAACCATTTCCATTTGGGTTCACTGATCAACACTTATCATTACATGTAGCTGTTTTTAAAGAACAAGAACTGCCATGATTCCTCTGGCAGTTTAGTTTTATCTAACTGTAAACTAAAAATTTAACTGCTTATCTCTATGGGAAAGGTTGTACACAAAGTGCTCTTGGCCCACTTAATTGTCTTTAACAAGATACACCTCTTTAACACATACACCTTAAAGTCAAATTGACAACATATGGACTGGATAAGTACATGATAAGGTGAGCAGAAAGCTGGATTGACATAGGCTGAAATAGTCATCAGTAGCACAAAGTCCAACCAACAGCCAGTTAGTAATGGTGCCCCTCAAGGATCTATGCTGAGGCCAATACAGTTTATCTGTTTATTAATGGTCTGAATGATGCAATAGAGTGGATAGACTACAGCCTCCATGAATTTATGGAAGATACAAAATTGGAAGGAGAGATTGGCACACTGAACGGGAGGGCTGCTGTGGGAAGGGACCTCGACTGCTGGAAAAATGGGCTAAAAAAAATTCATGAAATTCAGCAAAGGTAAATACAAAGTTTGTTCCAGAAAAAGTCATCCTGGTGGGCAAATAATGGCATCCAGACCTGGGGTCCCCAGCACAACAAGGACAGGGACGTGTTGGAGCAAGTATAGAAGAAGGACACCAAGATGATTAGAAGGATGAAGCACTTCTCCTGTGAGGAAAGGTTAGGAGAATTGAGATTGTTCAGCCTGGAAAAGAGAAGACTTTGGGGTGACCTAATTGCAGCCTTCTGTAGAGGAGCAGACCTAGGCATGTTTTGTCTCAAACATTCTGACTGTTATGACAGGAAAGATGTGATCAGAAGAGAGGGTCCCGTGGAGATGGGGCAACACTGCTCTGATCCAGTGTCCTGCTTGAGACTCCTGTTCAGTCACTTCCTGGCTGTACATGCGTGAACAAAACAGCCCAAAAAGTCTAGTTTACATGAGAGGCATTCACCAGGTGAACTATAAAAGAAAGTGGATCCAACCCCTTCCCTCTCTTTTTTTCTGGCTCTCTTTCTCTTCTCTTTCTCAATTTCTCTTTTACTTTCTTTGTCTTGCAACCCCAGCTCCAGACCATCCTCATATCAGGACCAAAGTGTTGTCTAAGAACGGGTGATATTCTTTATTTTCTACCCTTGCTTTGCCTGAGCAAAGCACAGCTGTCATACTCTACCCCATACTCTGTATTGAACTTTGTTGTGGGAGTGGGAAGCTTGTGGAGGTGTTTGTGGCTTGTGAGCCATCACTTGTAAGAAGTGGTGGTGTGGCTTGTTTGCCAGCACCTTTGTGTAATGGTGTGTTGTGGCTTGCTAGCCAGAACCTTTGAGCAGTGGTGTTGTTGCTTGCAAGTCAGAACCTTTGTATAGTGGTGTACTGTGACTTATATGCCAGCAGTTTTGGTTGTGTGTTGTGACTTGGGAGACAGAACTTTTGAGAAATTTGGTTTGGGAGTTGAAAACTTACTGAAGTGCACTGTACAAAATTAAGGACTTGTTAGTTGCCACTCTTATGTGAGTTGTATTGTAAAAAAATGATATTGTAAAAATTTAAGGGCTTGATAGCCAACACCTTTTGATTCTAAGCAGTGGGCTGGTTGCCAGAGTTAAGAAGTTGGTAAAATAAAACATAAGAGTTCCTAACATGTGGTCTGGTGACTTTTTTCAGCCTAATGATAATTTACAATGAACATTATACCCCTACCAGTGAGTCATGATACCCTCCAGTACCTGAAGTGAGACTACAAGAAACATGGAGAGAGAGTATTTGCAAGAGCATGTAGTAACAGGACAATAGGGAATGGCTCTAAACTGAAAGAGGATAGGTTTAGATTAGATATTAGAGAGAAATTCTTTGCTGTGAGGGTGGTAAGGCACTGGAACAGGTTGCCCAGAGAACTTGTGAGTGGTCCATCCCTGAAAATGTCCAAGGCCGGGCTGGATGGACAGAGCTCTGAGCCACTTGGTCTAGTGGAAGGTGTTCCTGCCCACAGCAGGTGGTGGGAGATAGGTGATCCTTCAGGTCCCTTCCAACCCAAGCCATTCTATGATTCTATAATTTTGGGGTAAAGACAGCAGCTGAAAAAACTGATTCATGGGATTTTGGGCACCTATATACCAGAAAGACTGAATGTACTGGAGCAAGTCAAATAAAGCTCATCCACATGCTCAAGAAGCTGGAAAACATGGCATACAAGGAGAAGCTGAGATAGTTGGGCCTATTCACTGGTGAAAGACTGCTGTCTATATGGCAGAGTAAAAGACAAAGCCAGATGCTTTCACAGCTGTAGAGCAGGAAGGGAGCCAGGTAGGGAATTATGGTATGAGCTGCAATATGAGACATTTGAACTCAATGTAAGGAAATCAAGTTTTGTTATGAAGATGGTCAAACACTGGAACAGGTTTGCCTGTGTAATGTCCATCACTGGAGAGATTCAAAGTATCCTGATCTGAGCAGAAGCCCAGACAAGATTACCTCTGGGGGTCTCTTCCAAGCTACATTGTTCTATGAGTCTATGATCTACATGAATAATTCACAGAAAAATCTGCTACTGAAATGCAGCAGATGGCTGTTCAGTGAAGACCAAACACTGCCCCATAATTTGAATGTGTATTTTTCAGTCATAGCATCAGTTCCTAGGCCATATACAAAGAAGGGACAGAGAAGAAGTGAGTCTTGTGGGTTACCCTTTCCAACGAAGTCCTGTTTACCTTTTAAGAGTATGTGCAACATCACTGAGAGAAAAACCAGAAAAACACCCAACCTTCATTACTAATAACAACAGTATCATTGGATGAGATACCTTTATATCTAAAGGAATGATACAAAAAACTCCATGAAATTTTTAACACCTGAGCGTAGTGTAAAATGGCTTTACACCAACAGAGTCAACAAGAGAGACAAGTAATATTTTGTCTGGGTGGTATGTAGGTACTGCTTTCTAGCTTTAACCTTGGAGTTACCTCCATGTTTTTCCTCTGTCCAGTGAATTTTGCTTATTCTTAGTCAAACATTATTTCTGTTACTCATCAGTGACTCTGAATCACTTTCTACATCCAATGTTAGCACATAATCCTCACTCCATTTGCAACCTTTTTGGCCTAATCAAAATATTATCCAATATCCAGGAAATTTTCCATTCCTTTATTTGACATTAAATAGACTATGGGAGAAAGACTGTTGCCCAGAAAAAACTATATAAAGCTGAAAACAGGCAAATGTCTTCTGTCTTTTTCAGAGCCATCTGAACTAAAGATTCTTCTGGTATATTTTTCACTATAGCAGCCAATCTGACACAGAATGACAAGACTGTGTTATAAACATTTTTGCTTTGAAGATAAGTTTATCTCAATGCCCTAAGATTTTTGAGGGTTTTTTTTGGGAGTGAGCATCTATAGAACTGTGAATATGACTTGGCTAAATGAGCTGATAAGCCAGTTGATTGGCAGCTGATAAGCCGGTTAATTTAACCTTGCTATCATCAGCGAATCTTGCTGTGTGTTCAAAATGGTAAGGGAAAAAAATATCATCTAACTCTCAAGTGATGCTATCATTTCCTCATATGGTAATGTAACTTTCTCATCATCATTACAATTCTTTTTCCTAATTAAAGGACCTTTTCCCTAGTATAAGTTGTGGATGCCCCATCCCCGAAATGGGGCCAACCTGTTCAAGGCCAGGTTGGATGGGATTTTGAGCAATCTGGTGTAGTGGAAGGTGTCCCTGCCCACAGCAGGGAGTTAGAACTCGATCATCTTTAAGATCCCTTTCAACCCAATCCATTCTATCATCCAACAATAATCTATCAATTCTCCAAGTGACAGAGGAGCCAGCAATGAGAAGTGTTATGCTGGATCTTGTTCTTACCACCAAGGAGACTGGTGGAGAATGTGAAACTCAAGGGAAACCTCGACTTCAGTGACTATAAAATGATCGAGTGTCAGGTCCTCAGGGCAGTGAGGATGGTGCACAGCAAGTTCACTACCCAGGACTTCAGGAAAGCAGACTTTGACCTCTCCAGGGACCTGCTTAGTAGAGTATCATGAAATAAAGCCCTGGAGGGAAGAGGGGATCAAGAAAGCTGGTTGATATTTAAGTGTCACCTCCTCCGAACTCATGACCAATGCATCCCAGTGAAAGGAAAAAAATGCCAGGAGGTCTGCATAGATGAACAAGGGGCTCCTTCACAAGTTCAAAGAAAAAAGAAAGCCTACAGAATAGAAGCAAGGTCAGGTAACCCGGAAGGAATATGGAGAGGTTGTACAAAGATCCAGGATCAAGTCAGGAAAGCTGAAGCCCTGATAGAATTAGATCTGGCCAGGAAAGGATCAGGAAAAGTTTCTATAGGTATATTGATGATAAAAGGAAGACTAGAGAAAATGTGGGTGTATCACAGGTAGGGCAAGAGGTAACAGCTTTAAATTGAAAGAGAGTAGGTTTACATTAGATATTAGGAAAAAAATCTTTACTATGAGAGTAGTGAGTCACTGGAACAGGTTTCCAAGAGAAATTGTGATGCCCCATCCCTGGAGGTGTTCAAGGCAGGGCCAGATGGGGCTCTGAGCCACTTGGTTTAGTGGAAGGCTCCCTAGCCATGGAAGGGTAGTTGGAGCTAGAGGATCTTGAAGGTCCCTTCCAACCCAAGCTACTCTAAGATTCTACAAAAAATAAAATCTTACTTGTCTCACATTAAAATTGTCTAAATATTTTACCTTAAAAAAGCAAAAATCTGTGATTCTGAATCACAGAATCACAGAATTGACCAGGTTGGAAAAGACCTCCAAGATCATCAAGTCAAACCCTTGATCCAACACCTCCATGGTTACTAGACTATGGCACTAAGTTCCACATCCAGTCTCATCTTAAAAACCTCCAGGGATGGTGATTCCACCACCTTCATGGGCAGCCCATTTAATTACAGTACCCTTTACCCTGTCTGATGATAGTTTTGATTTTGGTTTTGGTTGTTGGTTTTTTTTTTTTTTTTCCCAGTTCAATCACTTTTCTGGAAATGGCAATTTAAAGACTGACAACAATCTTTCTCAACTCTAAGAATTAACCTTGTATTGGAATCAAGGAAAATAACTGCATAATTTTTTTCTTTCTCTCTCTTCCAAATCAAAGGGAACAAAGGAAACAAAGAGCCATTGTTACTTTAAGACATGTTTTTGAATTACTGCATCTTCTAAAGTTCTTCCTGCTTCACACTGTATAATAATCTGATTTTGACATTAGACAAAATGGAAAAGCTTTGGGTTGACCTAACAGTGCAGTGCCTTGGACCTTTCTGGGCTTGTCTTGGTCAAGGAAGTTTTAGGCTTGAAAGAATTGTGATTTTTTTCAAAGATTAGATCCATAGTTTATTTTAGTTTAGCCCTCTGAATATTATGTTTGGTAAGACGTCTAGAAAGTATATGCAGTCACTGAGTAACAGGCATGTGAGGAACTGAAAAAAAGTTATTAAAAAGTTATTGCTGGCTTGAAACAACTTGGGGCGGGGCAGGGGGGGGAAGGGAGCAGATCCGGTTCTGTCAAGGTGGAATTGTGCTTCCCACTCCTGCCATACTCAGCCATCTTGAACCACTGGTGCAGCTCTCAGTTACTGGCACACAGGGAGCACTGTCCCACACCACACCCCCTGGAGGCCCTAACTCAGCCCCAGAACCACTATTAGCCATTGAAACCTCTGAAACCCCACCCCACAACCCCATGGAACACCTAATCCAGCCCCAGAATGGCTGGCACACTGGAAGCCCCAGCTGTGAGGGGCGCAGTGGTGACCATACGAGTCTAGAGCAAATAAAATGAGCACCACGAAGCCTCCGCCTGGTTCACACAACCCTACCATTCTTGGACTCTTGGTAGCTGGGTCTATGTTGGATCTAGGGCACTAGCTATAATTCTCTCTCAGACCTCTGAGAAGGTTAGTAGCACCAGCTTTCCTCAAGTAAGGAGATGGTAGGGTGCCAATCAGCATCCCAAGGTCTTTGCCAAGAGAGGTGGGTTTTTTCCTTAGTCAGCAAATCTGTTTGAGTCTCTTTCCTTCTCATGAGATCCAACTTAAATTTTGTAAGTTGCAGGACATCCTCAGCTAGCCTGAACTACCACAAACATTTTTTTTCTTTTTTCTCTCTCTCTCTCTTTTTTTTTTTCACCACCTTGGTGTAAGATTTGCCGCGTGTGTCTAAAGAAAGAATATTTCTCAAGGCTTGTGAAGGTCAGTTTCTCATCCCTCTCTCTGGTATGCAAATGGCACTAAATGCACATATATACTTTGGAGCAGACTTTATCCAAGTAAAGTATATTCAGTTCATCCAAACTAGTACAGTTAGGTACTTCTTTGCTACATTCAAGCTTGAATCCAGTATTTTAAATGTCATTTAACCACTCTGTCAGTAGGAAAGTCTGGACCTTATTTTGTCTCTCAGGGAACCAAAATTTTGCCCAGACTTATGTAAAAGTTTGAGCTAAAACGTACACAAGGGTAAAAAAATCCAAACTTTAGCTAAAACTATGGATCAGAAAACCACAAGGGTGGTTTCATGTAATGATTCAATTCCTCTCCTGAATCTCTAACTAATTCCAGACGGTATCTAAAATCAATAGTAAATGTTTTAAAGCACAGATGTCTCTAGGTGCCCAGTTTGAACTACTTTAGTCTCAAGAAACAGATGCACATTTTACAGTTCCACTGCTATTGGATATAAACTGAAGATACCCAGGGAACAGTGATAAGAACTACAACTTTCTCCTCCCTCACATAAACAACTTAAAAGTTATTTTAAGAGGAAAACTATACACTGGGACCCATCAGCTAATCCACCGTTCATCATTCTCTCACAGTAGGCAGGATCAATGCTGTGGTGAGAGTATGTGGAATAAAACCAGTATAGGATGAATATTTCAATGGTACAGTCTCTATGCTGCTGTCAATTAGTAGTCAAGAAACTTCCTGAACCTTATGCTGCACCTCAGTGATCAGGAGTTTTTTTTTTTTTTACTTGGTCTCAGTTCAATTTTAACATTAGCTTTCTTGACTGTGTAAGAGGCTAGCTTTAAAAGGCGGGATGAAGTTCCTTCATCTGAGATACCCTCTACCTTTGTGACTAGGTTTTTATTATGTGAGATAGAAATTTAGCTATTACTCTCTGGGGAAATGTGGGTCAGCCCTTTTGTTATTTTGACAAAGAGTATGTTCTTGTCCAATTTTAAAAAAACAGCCTTTTGTTCTGAACATTTACTGGATGGATGTACCAACTGTGAAACATTAGTGAAACTCCCATTCAGGCACAAAGTTCATTGACAGAATATATTAGAATAACAGTATTATGATTCAGCTCAAGTGTTTTTAAAGACCATTATTTTTTAAGTGTGTTGTTCTTTAAGGTTTGCTGTCATCTTCTGAATGGTACTAAAGTACTTGGCTCTCTTCTAAGAGGTATTATTGAAGCAGTCTTAGTCACAAATAGAAGGATAAGTATTTTAAAAATGCATTTTTTCACATCTGTGTATTAAATTGGTATGAATACCTATGGAAGTATTTACTAAAAATCCTGCTTATTTTAGCAAATTAATAAATACAGGAATGATTGCTTCAGAAGCCTATCTCATGACAATTTATCTGATTTATATTCTGACAAATGAGGGTCTCAGAAAAATACTGCATAGCATATAGTTTCTTTTTAAATGTTGAAATGTTTTAACTTATTAATTGTATTTTGGCTTTTAGATTTTCAAAAAGTAAAAAGTTTATATTTTGAATACATAACAGTTGAATTGTCTGATTTAAAAAAAATAAAAGAGAAAAAATGAATAATTAAAATTTTAAAAGTAACATGAATTACAAAGAAATAATAAAGAGAAGCATCTATAAGGTGGAACAGTTGTAAATAGCACAACACATCATAAAGTCAATGAGACTAAGCATATTTCAGAAATTAAATGATGCTAAGAACATTCCCAGGCATTAGAAATGTCTACATTGTAAGGTTGTTGGAATGGTCCGTGACAGGATTTTGACAGAAGCCAACTAGTCCTATACCAAAGAAATCTGAACATGTTTCTGAAGTTTGTGTAGGCCAGAAACCATGCAATAATAAGCAGTTTGTATAAAAATACCTTTTTTTAAGAAATGGAAAATTTAATAATATGGAATTGTGTCATTCAATGTCAGACATCGTCAGAGCCAGAAAGCATTCCTGACCATGCTTTTAAAGAAATCAAATCAAAACAAAACAGAAACAAACCCTTCAGATGTGTCTCTGGCATCTAGCTCCCAGAGTCTCTGCATCAAGCCCAATATTCAACTCTCAGAGTTCTTCTTATCACTACATATATCTTCATGTTCAGTTGTGGCTCACCTCACCTGCATCCCTCCCCAGACATGCACATACAGAATAACAAGTGTATTCACACAGAAATAAAGTTAGACATAAAGTTTAAGAAGAAAAAGGACAAACCATACAGGGCTCAGCCAGCTGAATGTGCTGATTAGCTGCCAGCTCACAAATGATTGTGTGCTCTTATTCCTCTCTCTCCATTTTTCCAAACCCTGCCCCTCCCTGATCTCTCCTGGTCTTTCCCCTCCCCTAACCCTTCTCCTAGAAAACCCATGAAAAATCCTGTACAATTCCAAAAATTCAGTTCCAAAATCACAACCTCCCCCAAGATACCTTGTAATAAGTGCTACATTTCCACAATAGTGGCGCTTCTTTTGAATGGCATTCTGGAGACAGCTTCTTCTACTGAATCACCTTAGTGGGTTTTGTAATAAGGACAATGACTTAATCTTTCATCTTCAATGGTCATAAATTTCCATATTTATTTATTTATTTATTTTAAAGTAAACACAATTCTACTCTACCTCTTAACAACGCTTCACAGTAATTGTGTTTTAAATTACAGGAATCATTTTTTTTCTTATTTCTTTACTTTAACCTACTTAAATAATTCCCTTGAAATATGTAGAATCACTTAGTTAGATGTGTTAGTCACTAGACACTAATCATCATTTGATATTATTGATCAGCAGAGTTTAAAAACAGAGAGAAAAAATAAAAAAGGACATGTCAAGGTTGTTGTTTCGGTTGGCTACACAGAAGTTAACTTCTAGGAAAATCATTTTCAAGGTAAGGAACAGGGCGTGCTTGGGCATACAGAATATACCTGCTGTACAGAATTACACTCTCTCCATAAAGCCTATTTGCAGTGCTTATTTACAGGTCTGCTGGTTTTAAAGACCTAATCATGCAAACTCTTTATGATGATATTCTCAGTGCATCCCTCAAACACTGTGAAACATAACCATTAACTCTTGATGGCATAAGAATATTGATGGACTAGGTCTGGGTAACGGTGCAAAGCTTTGTATTGATATTTTTTCCAAGACTGTAAAGTGGTACTAGTCACATGATAAACTAAAAAGTCAATTCAGAATGCAATAATTTTTCTTTATACTTTCTTTTATAACTTTGAAGAAGCAAGAGACCAGACCTATATATCTTAATCAAGTGAATAGTTTCTCCTCAATATGTGATTAATCGATACAGACAGAGTGACATAAAGTTTGTTGTCTGGAGCCATTATTTTCATAGTGTTAGCTAGTTTAAATTGTCTTCAATATCTTATAATTTTTAAAGGAAGATGTGGTTTGAAAATATGTTCACTGTCAGAGCATTAACATACTTTTATACATTGTTTTGTAGATGAGAAAAAGGAGACAGCAGACTCAAGACAATTATATAATATCTATGAATTTAAGAAGAATAAACCTGAACACTGAGCAAAGTTATTTAACAGAAACTCCAACCTTAGAAATTCAAATCTGAAATTTTCAAATCACAGTAATATTTCAAAATTGTGTTGACTTTCTATTTAATGTACCTCTTCTACCTTTTCTTCCTTTGAACCCTCAGACATGTTTTGAAAAACTTTGTCAAAACCCTCATCTTTGACTGAATGCAGTCAGAATCCTTATGAAGTTTTGAAAAATATATTTATTTGAAAAATATTCCTCGAAACCCATAGAAAAAATTGCATAAAATTGGAGGCATGTTTAATAAGTTATAGGTCATTAATGCCCTTAGTCTCACCTTATTTCTGTATGCTGGATATTAATGTTTGACCTATGATCACTTTATTTGGTGTGCTAAGGTTACTATAAGGTATTAGAAGCCTTGGGGGATAAAAAACGTGTGGAGGAAAATGGCAAATGATGTCTGATCTTTGTGATCCAACACACAGATATCTGTATATGTGACTGTGCTGCATATCAATGCAAAGCATGGATCAATTCAGTCACTTATGAAA
Source organism: Oxyruncus cristatus (assembly GCA_013399855.1). Taxonomy (NCBI): domain Eukaryota; kingdom Metazoa; phylum Chordata; class Aves; order Passeriformes; family Cotingidae; genus Oxyruncus; species Oxyruncus cristatus. The sequence continues at coordinate 514,550 of VXAY01006932.1, read as the reverse complement.
GAGTAAAATCTAGAAACCATATAATTTTTTTTTTTAATTAACAGATTTTTCTCCTTTTGTTTATTTCATTTTCTTTTCCTTCTCAGCATAAAACTAGCTCACATTTTCTTGTAACATCCAATTTAAGTATTGGAAATTTTCTGAAGTCCATTTGTTCATATGTTATAAAGGTACAGTAAGCACATACAAGAAAGACAAATACCTGGAGTCTCAGAATAGCAGCTGAATAAAAATATACTGTGTATAATAATCCATGACAAGGCTCTAACTTAATAATCAGACTGAATAAGGTGAGCTTAAAACCAGTAACAGAGTAAATGGTGTGTTAGGATAATAGGTTGCTGACAGGATGGATGCCCTGCAGCTGAATCTCTCTCTTCTTCCTTGAAGATTTCGTAATGGAGAATTAAGCATTGTCTACCTCAGGCTTACTCAGTCAGAATGTATTTCTGCAGATGAAGCTGCTGATATGACAAGTAAAGGCGCAGGGATAAGTCTTATAAAGCTTTAGTGCTTGCAGGCATGAGTCCCTGAACATTGAGCAGGCAGGGTCAGTGCTGTATCCTCTAGACAGCAAGAAATAGAAAAGACTGTGTACGTATCGAACAATAGTTGATAGAAAAATAAATCAGGTATTATACTATAGGGTCTGGTGTTACTATGGAGAAATGAGTCCCTTAGGGGTCTGCAAGGAAAAGCATTGATATGCAAACCTGCTAAGTCTTTGGAAAGCATAATGCACTGAAAAAATGTGCACTCAAAAATGGTAGTGGTAATGGCAGATTCATTACTGTACAAGAGCTCACTCACTAAGAACAGGATTAATAATGGAAGATGAGTAAATGGCAAATCAGAAAAATTTTTAAAGATGACACAGTTACACATCTTTTAAAATTTCCTTTATGCGTTTCACACAGACAGGCCAAAAATTGCCCTCTCCAAACAAAATGTATTTTGAAAGTGTTAGTTTAGCAGAATATGGCTTTATAAACACAATTATATTGCAAAACAGGTAGGATTCTGTGATTCATGTAATCTTATAAATGAACTTTTTCTATGTGCCTGTTGAGAATGATGTCTTAAGCCCTAATAGTTTTTTTTTAGTTTTCTAATTTTTTAAGCTTTATAAGTTTTATAAGTAGTAGAAGTAGTTTTTAAAAGCAGCAGCCCTTGTTCCCTTATCCCGTAGTACATTCCTAACCCTTTTACCCCATTCTATACTCCCCATATCAAATCTACCCCTGAATTCAGTAGAAAATGTTTAGTCTCTTGTCAAGGCAAGGCCTGGGCTGTTTGGGAACAGCCAAATCAGGGCCTGAACAACAAAACAGGGGTAAAAACTAGGTAACTATGTACCCTTTGTGCTCTGAAGATGGTGATGATGATGAAGAGGTGATCCCAAAATGCCCCCAGACCCAATTCTTGGGGATGGGTCAGGAGGTGGACCAGAGCAAAGGCTACAAGACGGACACATTTAGGATTGGACAATTAGTATTATAAAAGATGTAACACAGCTGTATTCTGCGCGCGCTTCTCGTAACAACTATTGCCCTGGCACAGTAAATCCTTTCCTTATCTCACCCTAATTAGCTGCTTCTGAGTTTTTCTTGAGTCCAGGTGCAAACAGGCATCAAGAAACTGGAAATAGTAAGGGTTTAATAAAAATAATAAAAAAAAAGGTAACACAATAAAGAATATGAACATTATTTTACACTAATGCATTTTCATTTCTTGCTAGAAGTAACTTTCTACATCTAAGCAGTTCTCTGAATGCTGGAACTAATGATGTGTGATTTTATGGATTAGCAATTAGATGGTGATTAGCTTTGTGTCTGAGAAGGTACAAACTTCAATCAAGAGACAGTAACTTGTTCTTAATATTGGGGCAATTTGAAGAGGTCTCTCTGTTGGTTTTCTGCTGTCCACTAGTGACTGTGGTTACACTGTTGCCTTTACCACAATCAGAGCATCTTTACTGAGAGTACCTTTACTGTGTCAGTTACATTGAGGAAATATCCAAAAATACAATTATAATTGAGAATCTTATTTTGATGCAAATTTTATGACATTAATGGTAATTTGGAAGCTAAATGCTATCTGACACTTGCTGTCTTGCTCTCCACCCTTCTCTTTCTCTCTCTCTCTCACATGCAGAGCATTAACTTAAGATAGAAATCTTTTTTCTTAAGATGAATGTGTTGCCTGTGACCTTCTCTTGCTTTCTTGCTTTAAGAGTCTTCACAGACTTTCCTATTCCACATAAACCAGATAATGTCATTTTTAGACCATTTAAAAAAAAAAAATAGAAGCTAACAATCAGTCTAAAAGGTTCACTGATATCTTTCTGTGCAGAATTGTTTTTTAATAAAATGTGAGGAAGGATAGTAACCAGATTTAATTTATGCCCAAAAGTTTTCTCTGAATTTATATACAATAATCTCATATTTTTCTGAATTTAGAGGGTGTTTGCTCAGGAATATACATTTTAATCAGTTGAAATATCGGTACTGAATTTTATCTGTCCAGCAACATCAAGTCAGTAAGTGCCACTGCTGAGGGTTATGTCTGTACCTTTCCCAAACCAGGTGTGTGTCAGGTGTCTGGGTTGGTAGCCACTGCAAACTCACAGATGGACCAGCCAGGGAGTGGGAGGTCCCGAGTCTGAGCAGGGATATCAGCTGAGGGAAGGGTCTGTGCTGCTGTTTGGGGGAACCCGATAATGTGGTGTGCCTATAGGACGAGTGTGTGAGTTCTGAGTGTTTGCTAGTGAGCAAGTGAGCATCAACTGGCCCACCCAGTGAGTCAGGCACCCGTGGAGCTTTGCTAGTGCCTTTTATGTGTATGTGTGTGGGTCTGGGTTTGGGAATTTTGCTGTGGCTATGGATACATCCCTAAACCCTGAAAGAAATTATCCACTTATTTCCCAGTAACTATGAAACTACAATATAAGTACAATTCTTTCTAAATACAAGATCTTTTATGCTTGGTAATTTAATTTTTATTTAGGCACACAGCTAATATTAGCCTCTGCTTTCGTTTGTAAAACTACGTGTATGGTTTGTTATATTCTAGTTATTCTGACTGGTAACCTCAGTTCTAAACAGTCAAAAATGCTAGAATAAGTCATGGACATGAGAATTAAAAGTTGCCTAGAAGAGGCAGACTCAACGTAATTTGGATTTTGGGAGTTCAATATGACTTTTCTTGGGATGTAACTTATTTTTGTTCTTTTTAATATTAATATTGCTAAAGGAATTATATTCAGAAAAACGCTGAACTGTTACGAAAGTCCAAATGGACTACAGCTTTGAAGTGAATGTTCCTGGGCCATTCTTCTATGGTTAGTTTCCCAGAGGAGGGCTTAAAAGACTTTTACATTCAAAATACAAGTTTTATCAAAGTAAAAGAATCTTAAAATCTTTTAAAATTATCTCAAAGGAAGGAAAGAAAAAAAAAGGAAAAAGGGGTTATATACTTTCTTCTTCAACTTTGTAGAAGTCCCTTGTTGTTGAGTCTTTGCTTCCAGACATTGTTTTTGTTAACCTTCTGAATTTCCTAGTTGCAGCAACTCTTCAAAGTCCCCTAAAGTCTGTCTTTTTCCTCTGAAGCATAGCTAATTGCTGTTTGCTCCATGTAACAGTTTCTTGGCCTTTTTATTAAGAATCCCATGCTTTGTTGAGATCTTCCACTCTTCATTAAGTAGTCATTTGAACTTCCTCTTCCCTACAGATATGGTGCCCCAGCAAGATAACGTATAACCTCTTGTATCCATTCCCTCTTTTTGCAAATGACAATAGATGATAGGAATCCATTTTGCATAATCAATTGAGTATCAAGAGCTATTTGGCTAAGCAAAATAGTTAACTAGTATCAAGTCAGTTGAATAACTCTGAGCTCTACCACCTATACTGACTAGATGTCAATTGACTGTAATGGGAGTTTTAATTTGATGTAAATTCTGCCAGTGAGATGAGATAGTTAAAGTTGAAACTGAAACCGAAATTATAAACTGATGTCTGCTCAGATTTTCCTATTGTAAAAATCTGTTCCTGCAGTTAGATAGAAGTCTTGGATGATGAAAGTTTACTTCAGTGTATCGAGAACTGAGAAAACTTGTTGGTTGAGATAAAGATCATTTAATAGGTAAAACAAAAGCTGTGTACACAAACAAAGCAAAACAAGGAATTAATTTTCTACTTCCCATTGGTAGACAGGTGTTCAGCCATCTCCGGGAAAGCAGAGATCATCATGCATAATGATGACTTGAGAAGACAAACACCATCCCTCCAAATGACTCTCCTTCCTCCTCCTTCCCTCAGCTTTTATTGCTGAGCACCACATCATATGGCATTGGATATCCCTTTGGTCACTTGAGGTCGGCTGTCCTGGCTGTGTTCCTTTTCAACCTCTTGTATGTCCACCACACTACTTACTGGTGTGGCAGTGTAAGGAAGCAGAAAAACTTTGACATGCTGCAAAGCACTGTTCAGAAATAGCTAAAACACTCCCATGTTATTATCGGTGTTCTGGTCACCCATCCAAAAGAACATTATAGGAAGTACTGCAAATAAAATCAACTCTATTCTAACCAAAATCAATAGAATTTCAAGCCTTTGTTAGTATTATTGTAATTTGAGACAGGATTTATTCTATGGTGTGTTTTATTTAAGGACTTAGATTTTAAATATTTCTTTTTATTTGTATTTGAAACAATTAGGAATTAAACTGAGACTTCTTTTATTCATTAGTCTATTTACCTGCATGCCATGATGTGGCAATAGATTCTTCACTGTGCACTATTTTGCTCTTATAAAAATTTGAAGTAACAGCATGGAGGAAAAACCCTCAATTTTCTTAATTAAACACTGTAACATTCTCAGTTAAATCTTGTCGTGCATTGTCCGGGAGGACTTTTTATCATCTCTGATCAGGTACTTGGGGTGGATCTACTTTAATTTTTTCTTGATTCTGTAGATCATTTCTCATATGCTGTCCAGAAACATCAGTCTCAGCATATATTTTGAACTTCAGTGTCTGGATTTTTTTTTTTTTTTAATAACTTCTGCAATTTACTGGAGACAGAAGACTTTTTTTGTGATAACAAATGATAAGGATTATTACTTTTTTGTATGGGAGATTGCAACACTTTCAAATGTACCTGAATTTTGTGTAAGCCAGAACCTGGATGTGGATCTACCCAGATATTTTCTTGTCAGTGAATATCTTGATGAAAGCATAAGCTTATTTGTGTTGGATTGTATAATCAATGCATAAACCAAATAAGTTTCCAAGTGTTTAGATACAACTTTATGAACATTAAAATATGCTCCTTAAACTTGTTTCTATTTGGAAATACTGACTTATCTTTCTTTACACAAGCTGAGATCTCTGAACTTCTTATCTTTCCTTTTTCTTTTTGTTAGTAATTTTTCTTTAAAATTGCAAAAATATCTTCTTGAAATATACCCACGATTATGTTTTTTAAATGATGTCTAGTATATCTGTGATGGTGTCACTGTATCAATTTGAACTTGCTTACTGTGGTATTCTTCACATTGTCTAGCTCTTTTTAACAGTTCTTGCTTTACACATGAGAATTTTGCTAAAAATATGAATAATTTATGAAACTGAATAGCAGCTTTCGTGCTAAATTGTCACTGCCTGCAATTATACTGGCTTCAGAATATGTTAGGCTTGACACAGTTGTCCTTCACAGTTGTACACAAAGATCCTTTTAATGAGATGTGGCATGGACAAATCACAGCATCACAGAATCTTGTGAGTTGGAAGGGACCCACAAGGATCACCGAGTCCAACTCTTAAGGGAATGGCCTGTAGGGGGATCGAACCCACAGCCTTGGTGTTCTGAGCACCATGCTCTAACCAACTGAAGGTTGTGATCACTGTGTGTACTTTGTGGTCTGAAACAGGTATGAGTCAGGCATACTTATGAGAATATTTGATTTTCCATTTCACCCTTAATAATATGAAAAATACTAACTTTCTAGAAATAAAGATTCTTTTATAAGACAGTAGTCTGTTAAAAGGTTTTAAACAGTGAGGAATAGTGCCTCCTCAGACTTAACTCAAGATTACAATGTAGATTTTAAAGTATTATTTTCTGTGTCAAATAGTTTTCACTTTAGTGGCAGATTTACAAAAGACAGAGGGAAAACAATAATATTTCTTGAACTTTATTAAGACCTTTTACAATATTTTTTTAACTATCCTTATGCATCCATACAAAAGCCCCCATATATTTGCCTCTTTACTGTTCATGTAATCTATTAAAATTGATAAAGTAATCTTCCTTTATTTTTTGACACTGAAATATAAACTGCTGACAATGTAAAAAATATTACATTCTTGTTGCAGTATAAAAAAAAAAATATACAAATGACATGCATGAATTTAAAATTATCTATTCCATGAATGATCAGGATATGAAAAAGTTTCTGATTGCTCATGTTAGAATAGAAGAAATCCAAATTTTTGGCTGATACTTTGCCAAGGGAGCCAATGTCTAAGATAAAGAGTAAAATTAAATATAAGTGTATTTTTAGAGTAAATTTAGGCAGAAGACTATATATTTACACTGACCCATATATAATTCTTGGGATCTATTGTCTTTTGATTTCTCACAAATTCTAGAAAAATAATTATTCATAAAGATCATAATATTTACTAAAGATTACTAAATATTTTTCTGAAATATCAGGAGTGTTATGGCCAAGGATGTTCTGAGATAAAAATGAAACTTTAAAGAGCCCACAAGAGACAGAAGTATAAAAAATTGCAGGCAATTTTCACTTGCATTAATCTAAGATGACATCTCCTATTACTGCTGCAGCTCTGCTGTTGGCTGATAAGAGGGTTGCTGTGACCTTATGAGCTAAAGTACACAAGTCAAAGTAGAGCCAGTATATTGAATATTTTTCAAGTAGGGGTTACTAAAACTTATATAGAGAGGAATCTTATTTGTGTTAGGAAATCCATCAGCATCTTTGCTGTAGAAGTGATCTCTGATGGTCAGTGTTGTTTCTGTTCAGTGCTTTCGAATACTTTGCACCTTTTGTTGTTGTTGTTGTTGTTGTTGTTTGTTGGGGTTTTGAGTTTTTTAACTGAAAGGCAATTTGTTATTATAAGACTTGTGCCTCTGGTATAAATGGGAAATCATTTAACTTTCTCCCTTTATAGTGTAATTACCCTAGATAAGCACTAACAATGAATTAGCCATCTATTAGAAATTCTCATTTTCAGAATTTCTCAGTTCTTTACATGTGCCCTCCTCTCATTATTGTTTCAAGGGATGGTGCCTATGTCTATATCTTGTCTATGTCTATGTATCTGTCTATATATATATATCTGCAAAGACACAAAGAAAAATTGTATTTCTATGCAAATATAAAGTTTAAACATGAAACTGTATTTTTATGGCAGTGTTGTTTACATAAATATATTAAACCAATCTCTGTGCATTCGTTACTTTCATTCCAATCCTGAAAAACCTGAAAGGGCCAGGATATACTTCCAAACCTTATCTCTGAACAAGGAACAAAATCCGTAAGCTTATTTTTGCAGGGAGAATTCAAAGATAAAAAAATTGGTTACTTGATCATAGCCTTGTCACCAGAGAGAAGATTTCCGTATATGTGCATGACTTGTTCCTCAAATGATGAACAAAAATATCTAAACAATAATAGCAGAGTGCACAGGCTACCAGTTTGGTTGAGTCATAACATACTGCATTGCTTGTGAGGCATCTTGTACTTTCTACTGCAGAAGTCCCCACTGAAACCGGGTCCCAGTGTGAGGCAATAAAATTTGCTTTGACATGCCTGAGCCCAGTAGTAGTTCTGGATGGACTGAATAGACACTTGTGGAATGAAAAGGGTATTGATGCCACACAGACATCAACCATGGGCTGGATGATGTGGTGCTTAGGTAGATGCATTTCTTGCAATTCTCTGGCTATGCTAAAAATGCGAACAGAACATGGAGGAAACTGATGGTGTGAGATGTCCTTTGCCTTCAGATCAGGTAAACTGAAGAAGGAAAGTGCCTTAGCTCTTCCTTCAAAATATCCAAGTTCTTCTGGAGGTAAGCACTAAAGTGCAATGAGTCATTACGGATTTGCTTTTCATTCCTTGGATAACGCTTGTTGTTCCTGTGGAACAGCAATTTTGTAAATCTCTGTAAAAAGAAAAAAGTTTTTGAGAATTTTGGTCCTATCCAACATGATTTTGCAAAATCTTCCAAGAGTTTAAACATATTTTTAAACTACTTCTCATCAGTCCTCCATGGGAGGAATGCTGATGTCAGAAGAAAGGATTTTAAAAAAGTAATAAATTTAAGCACGTAAAACCTTTTTAATGTCACTTTTGAACCTTGAAAATAATAATTAACACAGGAACTTCTGTCTGGAGAATAAGAAACAGATTGACATCTCAAAACTCCCAGGTTTTCATGACAGTGACAAAAAATTATTGCAAGGTAATTCTTCTAGTTCTTTCAACAATTACAATGAAAAAAGTTCTTCTTCTCTATTCTCTATTGATTAAGGTGGCATACCCATAATTTTTGAAACTGAAGCCATTTTTAATATGAGGAAAAAATTAGCTGATGCTTTGAAATGGGATCAAGTATCTGGATATGATGTTGAACCTTAGGGCATTCTGGAAATCCTCTATTAAGACAGTGTACAGCTGCCTGCATGAAAATGGTGAAAAAGATGCAAAAAGTCAATAGGGAAAAGAAAAAGATTATGGTTAGCCTGGCATGAAACTGGACATGATGAAATCACCAATATGAGAGAGGCACAGGAGAAATTAAACTAATTTGCAGTTTTTAAATGGTTCCTATTCCCTTTTACCTCACCTATTTCTCACAGTTTCCTAAAGTTTGTCAGTTCACTCTACAGCATTGCTGTTACTCCTCTAATTTAGTTCTCAAGTAAAACACTGAAGGATGTGATCTTTAAGGAAAAATAGTTAATGAATAATTTAAAAACTCCAACTCCTTGCAATGCTTCCATTTTTTCAGGGTCATGTCACTAGGAACTCCGCACCTGCCCCTGAACTGAGATTTAGGACTGAAGTCAATCATGCTGTAAAGCACATCCTGGAATAGAAAATAATTTCAGCCTCTTCCCCTTCAAATAAATTAAAAAGGATTTTGTCTGCAGCTGAAAATGTCATTATCATCAAAGTCTTATTCTGACACAGCAGAACAAAATCAATTCCTCAGAGACACTGCAGTAGGTTGGCTGCTGTATGTGATTCTCCTTTCCCCCAAAGCTGCAAGCAATCCTTGACAAATTCACTTTGCTTGCTTTTGAGGGAGCGGGAATGCTATTGCAGAGCAATATTTAAATGCTTTGCTAAAATATAGCCTCAAGTAAAAAAGGAGCCTTTCTCCAGTAATCACTGAGAATGAGAAAAAAAAAACCTAACACCCTAAGAAGAAGGTGACAGTAAGAGAGGAGAAAGGAGAGCAAGCCCCCTTCTTCACAAACGTGTACACACACACAAATACACATTTCTGTTTGGAGCATTGTAGCTTGTTGAGGGTGAAATGAAAGCAGATAAACAACTTTTTTATTTTTTTTTTTAATACATCAATATTTCCAAATATTGAATCAGCTTTGAAATATTTGTCTCATGTTCTGGACACTAACTCCATGAAAAGTTTTCATCTGAAAGAGTTCTTTTGACATGGAAAATGTGTTTTACTTTTAATTCTGCATTGTTTATACATTGAAGCCTGGATTTTCAGAAAGAATTAAGTACTTTAGATACCTGAGTCCTACTGAAAAGCTGATCCATGCATTGCAATTCTCAGGATGTCCAGAGAAAAGGTGGCCATCTTTCCTAAAGGCATGTCTGGTAGATGAAAATATTAGGTGGGAAATTTATCTGGAAATTTTCCTATCTCAAAAGCTGAGGGTGAGAGTATTTCTCTCAGTAACTCACAGACAGAAAAGTGACTCCCTAGAATCTCTGTGATTCCATGGTGACACAGGGCATGTCTCTGGTTTCCTGAATGACCTGAATACATCGGTTTCAGCAGTCCTTGCTGTTTAGCGTTCTCTCCTGTTAACAACACAACCCATAATGAATCATGCAGTACAATGCTTAATATCCCGGGTCTAATGATCTGTGAATATAAATCTCCTTTTTTTTTTTTTTGAAAACTCTGTGTCAATTATGAGCCAATTAAGTCAACTGGTAGACTATGGGATTCTTTAATTATGTGTTCATTGTAGAAGGCTGGCAAATTACCCAAAGCTTGTTCTTATTCTTCAGATTTTACATAGAAGCATTTTTAGAAAGCTCTGTTGATATTAAATATATCAAATTCGATATATTTGAGGTGATCAAATTGGATTATATAATATGTGTTTCTTTTTTAAGAGAACTTTTATTTATCACTTTTCCCTGTCAAAGTTATTCAAGGTAAATAAAAGTGTGGCATTGTAGCATGACAAAATATTTTTTTTGTTTGTTTTGTAGATATAAGTAGCACTCATAGTTCACAAGCTAGAGTTGTATGATGTTATTCTGTCGGGGATGAAAAGATTCCAGCAGAAAGATGGGAAGCATGGAAGAAGGCCCTATACTTAAGGCAGAATAATTGCAGATGACGCAGGATGAAGAAACATCAGAATTACCCTGTGTTGAACTGTTTTTGTTGTTTAATAATGTTAATAATAATTGTTAATGGATGTCAAGATTGATTGTACCCCAGTTTATAGAAATTTTTCCCTCAGTTTTAAAGCAAGTTTATTCCCAATTTCTGATTGGTTCCCTTACCCCTGCAATGCAGGTTTTCTTTATTAGTATTGTTAACACCCCTTAATTGTAATATTCCCACCTTGTTATCCCTTATTTAGAACTTGCCCTTCCTACTTCATTCCTTATATGTGTAGCACCACCCCTGTTCTAGAACCTTCCCTCAACACCCTATATAAGTCCGTACCCATGTTCACACCCCTAGATTTGCTGATTCTCTTGGGTTCTCTGCACACTCTCATCAGTGGGCTCTCTTATTATCTCGCTCTCTGCTACCCCGGAGGTCACCGCTGTACTTTACTTAACACCAATAAAGGACAGCTGTGCTGTTAGCCTGCGAGACTGACTTAGCTAAAAGCTGACAAGAACCCACTTGGCGTGTCCGCGTCCATTTCCTGTGTCGCGACCGCTGTTATTATTCTATTTTATGACTTAATTATCCCAGGGTGGAAGTCCTTGGCTCGTATTTAAAACACACAAAACAAATATTATTGAAGAGGTTCATTGATTTATTAACATGTAATTAACCAGCAATGAGTGAACTACATGATCAAGATAAATATCAGCAATAGATCAGCCAAACTAAATATTAATATTTTTTTAAAAAAATCCCATGCTTCTTTTTATAAATTATTCCAAAGTATTTTGATTTCTCCTCACCAACACATACACATGTATGCACACAAGCGCGCACACACACACATACATGTATACACACACACGTAATTACAGACACATTCCCTTTCTCAGAGACCTTGTAGGTTTCCAACAACCCTCTTCCTTGGGAATGCAAGGTGTACACACTGCTTCTGGTGAAGGCATGGGTGTTTGAGCTTTGCCTGTACCTGTACTGCTCCCTACAACCTGCAAGTGCACATACTGGACATCCACTGTGCAAAACACACGAGGCAAAACACACATCTGAGGTGATGGTCCCCATGTGTTGCATTCTGCAGTGCCACCCAACTTGTTTGAGTGCATTAGCTCCAGGCTGCATTTGGGGAGACTTCTGTGCCCAGACTGGGCAGTAGCTGTGATGTAACATGGTGATGTCTTGTAGAGTTAAGGTCTGACTGCTGCTGCTTCCACTACAAGATTTCTCCCTTGCCCTCTGTTCAGTATTTTAATTTTCTTTAGACTTCTCTTCTAGTTGTTTCTTTGCTTCAAAAGTCTCTTTGTCTCTCTCAACAGTTACTGTTTAATCCCACTGAGGGCTGGCTTCCTCTTAGATATGATCAGTTTGTGGCAAACATTCTTTCAGATAGTTTTATATTTTCAATTCATATTCATTTAAGTGGGGTTGTCCAGGCTGTTTGCTAAGGTTGGGATGTGCAAGCATATGACTTTATAGAATTAAGGGTAAACTTTACCTTTATAAGTGATACATACCAGAGATTTCACCATGATCCACTTGATATTTTAGTTTTATTGTTTGGACTTCCTTCTACAAATGTACTCTTTTGGAGAAACGTTAATATATTTAAAAAGGAAGCAAATAATCCTTGTTTAAAAAATGGTGAGTCATTCATATGCTTCAAAATAATTAAAGTGAATTTTGATACTCAGAAGAGAGATGTTAATCCTAAGGATGGAAATAATTAGAAATAGGTTGGTCATGTTTTCAGAAAAGTCATTTCAACATTTGACAGGTTACATGATTTACCCTCCTTACAAATTCTTATGTCTTAACAGTAATTTCTTATATATAATCTGTTTTAAATTATTAAGATTATATTACATTCTTGGTAGTGACAATTACACTTTATTATCTCTTGGGCTTTCAACCATTTGATATTGTAATGTGTAATTAACTCTGAAGAGTACATATTTATTTAATTACATTTATAGCTGCTAAATCAAACTTCCGTGCAATTTTCTCCTTTATAAAACATAGTTAGCAAAGAACTTTAAAAAGAATTTCACTAATTCTGAATAAAACTTGTGTTTTTTATTTATTGAAAACCAGAACAATTATAAACAATCATGTGGTTTTTGTCTTTTTTTTTCCCCTCTGAAACTGCTTTAATTAGGTTCTGCACAAGCCATCCTGTTTCATATATAAATGGAACTTTTACAAAGAAGGTTCCTTCCTGGAAGAAAAATTTGATTAGACCTGTACTTCATACCCATTTGGTAAATCTCCATAGTCTTTTACTCTCAGCAGGATTTATTGACTCAAACATAGAAATGTGTTAACATAGCTTCAGGTTTACAGCTGCATCCTGGCTGGACAACTCGTAGTAACCGAGGGAAAGCTTGCATCAGACTGCAAAACAGTGAAACAAGAAGAAACCAGTCTTTGGCTGGTCAGCATTATCCTCTGAAATCTCCCTGTGAAAGTTACCATTCCTGAAACTGGAAGATCACAGTCTTTCATTACAGTAGAGTATTTGTATGTTTGGATCAAATATTTCTATGTTATTTGTTTAACGGTTGATTACATGAATAAAGTGATTATGCTATGTCATATTGAGAGAGTTGGCATTATAAAACATTTTTTTTCTGAGAAGACAGATTTAGAGCAGAAATGCTATCTGTAGCTCATAAAACCAGATTTGGTGACCTTCCAGTGTTGAAAGTGTGTTCAGTGTTGACAAATGTACAAGCTACAGGTTGATCAATTTTCAACTGATGTATGGAAGTTATTTTAATTGAAACTATATTGAAATATGCTAGAAATGTCAGCACTGAGAAAGACTGTAGTTCATAAACTGCTGGAACAAGCTGCCTATTATTTTCCAGAGAAAGTTATAACTATGGAGTTTTCTTCTATGGACATTGAAATTATTTCAAATATTTATAGTCGTGTTAATTTTATCATTAATAAACCATTACAAGTCAGTTTCAAATTCATTATTAAGAGGTTTGTACCATATATATATAAATATATAAAATTTCAAACAAAAGCATGCAAATATGTGTTCTTATTTTAGTAATTTACAGATTTTAGAAATGCTTTGAGAAGATAGGTGAATATATTTATAGAAAATGCATCTGTGCTCATCTATTTCTTGATTTCACAGTTCTACCCTGATGCAGAGACACAACTTAATTTCCTGGCTTTATATTGACATTCTTAAAACAGTGACATTCTTTTTCGTTCCAGACAGCTCACAAATCTTTGTGATTGTTAATACATAAGGGATGATGCAGAATAAAGTGAGAGTTTTAGTAACAAGGCAGGGGATAGTTTGTGATTTTCAGATCTAAACTGTGAGACATTCTGAAGGTGCAATGCATTACTTGAAAATTATTTTAAAATAATAAATTATTAATTATTCCATTTGATCAAATTAAATTACTACTTTCATATTTTTGTACAAAGGTTAGTGTTTTGCAAAAAAGTTGATTTGTAAACCCATTCCTTGTGCTAAAGAGAAAAAGTTCAGTTATATTTATTTTGTACTATCAGTGAATATTTTGTACAATGAATGAACCCAGTGTTTAAAAATATTTTGTGTAAATATTAGAAGTCCAATCTGAGACAAATATTTTTCTCTCCACTGCATGGTCTAGAAACGAATCCTGACAGAAAACATGAAATCCTTGAATAGTTAAATTAAAATTGTGTGTCATTGATATGTCTGTAATTCCTCTTCTAGCAGTGATACAGATTTGTTGTTATAGCTTGTGAGAAATGGTATTGTTAGAACATTCTTGGAAGAGCAAGGTTAATTTTGTGTTTGCATTTCTAAACATTCAGATTACAAAATATTCATCTGTTCTTGTATATATCACCTGACTTGTAATTTCTTCAGAAGAGAAAGGAAAGACATTTTGCATTGAGCTAATTGGTTATGTTCACTTCACATCAAGACCGGAAAAAACAGGAACACTCAGAGGACCATTCTGGAATGAAATGTACACTAAATAAATATCAGTTCGGCTTCTTCTCCTTTGCAGACTATCAATGAATCTTACACCTAAGATCATTCTTAGATGTTTGTTATAAGAGTGACTATGGAGGCAGCTGAGTGAGGTAGATGCAAAGTCACAACCACATGACTCACTGACAGACAGTCTAAAACCTTTATACTCAGCAGGAGTAAAGAGGGGTCAGTGAGTGGGGAAAAATTGCACTTCTAGAGTTTATAATTACCTCACCTCCAACTCAAACACCTCAGAGACCCAGCACTTCTAATTTGTCTCTGACCAATGTCATGGATGCAGAGGAATGAGACATTCTCTTTGATCAGAAAACTTGCCAGGTGCTGGATGTTCATGTAATGGCTCTACCTTGAGCTAAGCCTTCTACACAACATCAGATGTCCAGGATGTGTCCCCCTGCTCTCTTCAGAGACCATTGTTTTAATAATTTATAGTTTTCTAAACTACACTGTTGGCATAAACTGACAACAGCCATGTTAATCACAAAGCTGCAAGCCAAACTTTTGGACATTCTTGATGTCTGTGCCCAACTCAATTGTCCCCAGGATATCTACTACCATGCGACCTCCTGTCCCAAATATCTCCCTAATGTGAATAGTCTAGCACATCTGTGAAACAAAGTTCATGTATTGCTTTTTTTTTGTTTGTTTCCTCCGTCATACCAAGTATATTATTTAGTTGGAGCTAAAATGTACTCAAGGCTTAAATTATCTAGATAGTCTGAGTTGGTTTCAGCTGTCTAATTCCTAATTAATATTGTCGGTAAGTAATATTTAGTATTATTTGGGATGAATCCTACTCCAACTGTCAATAAACATACATTACTGTAAATAAAATGGTAAAACCAGTAGAAAATAGATGGATAAAACAGCTTCAAGTGAAACTTATTAGGAGAATGTATTTATGACATGAATACATATGTAAACTAAATAACAAGATGGAAACAATAAAGCTCATATAAGTACTAAAAGATGATAAAAAAGAGCGTACATCTCCTCAGGTCCTGCCTTAGCCAGTGCCTTGCGGATATCACAGAAAGCAGTTCTCTGTGATGAAAGTTACTTCTTCAAATCGTATTACTCACCAGTCCTTATGCAAATGGGCAAAGTCTCAAGTCTCCTCTAATGAGGGCTTAGCTATTCACCTTGTATGTACACAATAATGCTCTGGATATTAAGTTAAGGTGTCAGATGACTAGCTTTCCCTACTGCTTAGAATTTCTCTTTCTTACTTTTCAGTGTTTAAAATTATTCAAACACCTATCTTACAAGTGTTCATATTCTTCTTGAAAATGTTTTCTGTTTTCACATTATCTCTCCAGTAATAATGAGAACAAAGCTAGTCATAATACTTAATAATTGACCTAGAAATGGATGTATGCATATTATATTTTGCTGTATTTTTTTCTTACTTACATTGAACATTTCTTCATAGAGGGAATATCTCACAGTGTCTTTACTATGTAGCATAGGAATTTTATTTCACAAATTATTAGTCTTAGTTTTGTAACTAAGAAGTTTCTCTGCTTAGAGGTCTCTTTGCAGCTGAGTTTGATAACAACATTGCAACATGTCCATGAATTGAACATGTTGCAAAACTTTTTTGTAGTAAAACTGTCTTCCTTGACTCCTTCAATTAAGATTTTACTTTCAGAATTCTTTGGCTTTTTATAAAATTCATACAGAATTATGGATGCAAAAATCAAAATTATTTCTTTAAAATGAATTAACATATTTCTACCTGCTCAGA
Organism: Oxyruncus cristatus; assembly: GCA_013399855.1. Taxonomy (NCBI): domain Eukaryota; kingdom Metazoa; phylum Chordata; class Aves; order Passeriformes; family Cotingidae; genus Oxyruncus; species Oxyruncus cristatus. The sequence goes on along the minus strand of VXAY01006932.1, from coordinate 498,123 downwards.
AATTATTACTCAGCTTCTGTGAAAGTGTTTCTGTATTTCTTGTGTTTAGTTTCTAAGTGCCATGTATACTGATTTGTGTATATATTTAATCAGGCTACAATCTTCTGCTTTTCTGGTTTTGGGTTTCTTTTAGAAATGTTGTATAAGTAGAACCTGTGTGAAGCTATGATCAGACATGAAGTAAATTCTGTCTAGACGTAGACACTGTGTAGCTTATTTCCATAAAAGACAAGCATGACAATGCTGACATAACCCACCTTTATGCTTATTTAACTACAGCGTTACTGGTTATATGGTATCTGCCTCTGCTAGTCTGGGGGATTTATTGGTGCACTGACAGTAAATAGTAACTCCCTATGTTGTTTTTCAGAGTTGATGGTGTCAGAAGTAAACTTACAAGTTAGGATTTTCTTGGTGGGACCTGAATTCAAGTGATGGATACAGTAGTATATAACAAAAGCATTAAGGAATGTAATAAATTGCTTCAAATATTAACTGTGAAACAAATTGAATAATAATTAGCAGTTAGCATTTGCAGTAGCTATAGCATCCATGTGACACTTCAGAGACTTTAAAAGTCAATCTGTATTTCACACTAGATGAATTATATTTTTATTTCAGGCAATGACATTATTACACCTGCAGGCAGTCATCAATCATACTCTGACCTAAAAGTCATGGATCACTGCTACCAGGATTTTATTAATTTGGTAAGGAGAAACTCTGAACTTTGAAGGAAATGACATTTTACATGGAGAAAGGTAATACAATAAAGCAAAATCTTGCTATTAACAATAGAGAACAGTGCATATGCATTTGAAACAAAAATTCAATGAAAGGCAAAACTGATAGAAGTAGTACAGACCACTGGCTACTTTTTCTAATGTATTTAAAGCTTTATTTAATTTTCCCCAGTTAACACAAACTTTCAAAGATTTTAACACCTAGGTTATTTAAACCATCTATTCTTGTTTATCTCTTACTATGAGTGAAGGAGCAATATCTCTTCAAACAACTAAAAGCAATAGGAATTCAATTACTTTTGTTGTTTTTGCAAGAAAATGCAGACAGGTAACTAAATGGTTATAAACTAAGTCATACATAAATCAATATCCTATTCTTTCATAAATTTTCTTCTCAAAAAAATGTTTTGATAAAATGTGCATCGAAGAAAGATTTGTAGTTCTAGAGTTGTACTACATACCTTCTATTTAAAAGGAATTATTTGTATTCTCCTATTGTATAACCCAGAGCTCATTAATTCATATGACAGAATACAGCTTGGTTTGAAAATTCTTCTTCCTCCTCTTTTCTTACATCCTGCTTATCCTCAAAGAAAGTAAAACAGATATTGTAATAAGCTGCTTCAGAAAGATTGGAATGAGCCATCAAAACCAGATAAGTGAGGTGCAGTGAGAGAAGGGACAGAAAATAACATGTTTTTTTCCTCTTTTGATTTAAGAAGCTTCTCATTGATTTCAATGAGGTCAAGAATAAAAGAAGAATGAGATTAAAAAAGCAAGTGAATCAATATAAAGCTATTTGTTCCACAATCTATATTAAATTTTCACAATTTAATTAAACTCATTACTTTTTTTTTTATTGGTCTTTCCTCTGAAATTCTATATTTATTCTGTTTCTCTATTGTAGCAAGAGTGATGGCATTCTTTGAACTTTTGGTTGTGGCAACACATTTTTCTTATTCTCTCCTTTCTCAGAAGTATCCAAGTTGGCAAAAAGTGGTCGAGAGGAGTAGATGAAATCATGAAAAAAAAAGGAATTAAAAAAGGAACCTGGACAGCATGCATTCCTTTTTTGAGCAGGAATACACTATATTAATGAAAAGATTTAAATGTGTTTTGCTATTAAAACATACTTCTATGTCTTCCTATGGGGAAAAAAAAAAGTTAAATTTATTCAAAATTCTGTTGGGTGATATTAAGACAACCATATGGTTTCAACTGTAATATAACATTACATTTAGAATAAATCTTAAGTTTTAAATATTGCTTCACTCCAGTTATCTTTCTCTGAATCTTTTATTTCCTAAAATGTATCATTTCAGCTGCATACTCATTTACAAATCCGGTGCATCAATAAATGATCAACAGCCAATGGATATTTAAAAACAGAGCTGTTTTTACAATAGGAGTTGTTCATGGGATTCTACTAATGTAGGAGTAGATGTCTCCCATATGAACATCTTCATATGAACTAGTCACCCTCAGGTCCCTTTATAAATGCCAGAGAAAAAGAATTATTTCTTGCACATGATCACAAAGACATCTAAAGGTTGCAGAAATCATGCCCTTACATTCTTATTTCTACATAATGGAATAAAAGGGACCCTGAAACAACTAATGGCAAGCTGTATATCTGTGATTATTTGGATGAATCCCACATTGAACTTATTATTTCTTGGACACCTTCTGCAACAGTACCAGTAGTAGAGAGCCTTCAGAGTGAAAATGACATTTATTTTATTAGCCCAAAATAGTCAAAGGAAGTAGCCAGTTTTGCATTGAGTATGACCAGTTGAACTCCAAAAAAGTGATTTCTTTTAAAGGGATTGCTTTCAAAGATGACTGTTTTTAGGATGAGATTAAAACAGAACTTTTCTAAGATTGTGGGGAAAGGAAGTTTGATTAGAGGTTGGCAGGTTTAATTTTAAAAAAAGTCAGGATAGTCTCCAACAATGTTATTTTAAAATTTATTCTAGTCTTTAAAAAAAAAAAAAAGGTCAAATTTCAAATTGGGTTATTTTTAGTTATTGATTCTCCTAACAGTTTTGTCTTTATTGGAATATGTATAGTAATTAATATTTAAAATGTTCACATCTCAAAGGTGATTTTAAAAGTGCTATTTAGTTAAATAATGTTACTGAAACTAACTCATCAAACATATACATCTTTTCCAGGCAGTTTGGAGAGATCTGTGAATATGGTTCATGACTTTATACATCTGCATTTGTTTCTCTAGACTGATTACATGAAGGTGCAAAGTGCTTAATCTGTAAAAAAATTAATCCATACTCCAGTGCAAACTAGGGGCTAACTGTCTGGAGAATATCTTGCCAGAAAAGGCCTTGGAATTCCTGGTACGCTAGTTGAGTCCTGGTACACTGTGAGCCACCGATGTGCTTTGAAAGAAGGCAAACCACCTCCTGGAAGGTGATCATGTCTGCCCAGAAGTCTTGAGATATTTCTGGAGCACTGGGTGCAGCTCTGGTCTCCTCAGTACAAGAGAGACATTGGCTTACTGGAGCAAGTCAATGACAGGCAACAAGATAACTAAGGTTATGAAGCATATGACATACAAGGATAGGCTGAGAAAGTTGGGACTATTCAACCTGGAGAAGAGAAGGTGTTAAGATGCAATTAATAAGAGATCCCTCTGCTTAAGTTAAGGTGCAAAGGAGACCATATGCAGAAGTCAACAATACATATTTTATTTAACAATGAATGTGAGGTAGAGAGATAGAAAGTAGAGAGACAGAGAGAGACAGACAAAGCAGTAGATAGTCACCACTTATGGATCCAGCAGTGTCCCATTGGACCTTCTTCACTCTGGGCTTCTCAGGGGTGGGGTTCCTGAGATTGTTCAAGACTTTTCACTACGTAAACATCTTAGCAAACAAAGGCATTAATGTTCATTGAATACACAGTTCTCTTATTTGATTGGTTAAATGATTCCCTCGCTTCTAATGCTAGTTAATCTCCATGCTCAATCTGCGTTTTCCTTTGAGTTGATGGATTTCCTGAGTCGGTGGGCCCTGAGCTGGTGGTTGCGATCTCCCCCTGACAGAATTACCTTTTACCCAATCAGAGTTGATTTCAACACAGTTGCTGAGCTGGCTTTCCTTGTGGCCTGTAAATTATGCATTCTTCATGCCCACTATCAGTTACACATTCTTCTGCCCAGTTTCGTTAATCCCACCCTAGGTCTGAGATTACACTTGGACAATTTTGGGCAGAAGAGATATCTGTGTCATCTGCTCCAAAATGGAGTAATAGCTTTTAAAATAAATTCCACCTCTGAAATAGGTAAACTTGAAGGCACAAAAGAAGAGATGCATGCTTTATTTGGAAAACCTATTATCTCAAAAGCCCTATGATATGACAGTGGAAAGAATTTCTAAACAAATCTTCCTGTCTGAAATTTTATAAAATTATAAAAAATATTAAGAATGAATTATCAATTAATTCATTCATTAAAAAGAATTAATTCCAGAGTTTTTTTCTGCTGTTCATAGCACATTTTAAGACAAATCCAACAAAAAACAGCAACAACAAAAACTTTTCCTCATTCATCTTGGTGTCTCCTGAAGAAAAATGAGATGGCTCTTCAATGATCAGAAGTAGCATAAAGATATTTTTGATTTTGAAAAAAAACCCAAATAACTAAACAAAACCAATGTGAAAAACCCCTACTAAATAAAGCAAACCAAACCAAACAAACAAACAAAACTTTTCTCTCTCATGATGGTAAGAACTCCAAAATAACTACACTAATGATTTTACGTTCATAATCGGTTTGCAGTATCTACTGTGGTAACTGTCAATCCACTTAAAATGAATCCCAGCAGTGCTTGACTCATAAATAGTTAGCCATGGATATTAAATGATTGTGAGCATCTCAGTGTTGCAAAACTCTGAGGTCAACACTTGCTATTGTACAGGCGTATGTTCAAGCACTGAATGCTACTTCTACATAATGAGGTTGAACTTTGGTATATTTAGTCCTCAGAAAACATTTCTGACTATTGTTAAGAAAATGGATTAATCTAAGTATTCATAGGTAGAAATGGTAAATACTGAAAATGAAACAATACAGGATTCAACTAACTGAAAGAAAAAGGCGGTTTGGAATTCTATTGTCTTTAACAACTTAATATTGACATTAAATATTTTAATAGTATAAAGGGGGTTTATGAAATTTTGTGCAACAGATACAATTTACAAAAAACACAAAATACATGAGAAAATAAATATTGATTGTTCACATCTGCATCCTCCACACTCCTTCCCAAGGCACATACTCCCTTTTTTTAACTTTCTCTAAAATAAAAATGTGTTACAGTTCTGTGTAGGTTATGTGATCACATATTTCAAAGAGGTATACAGCTATAATAATGTTAATCCAAGCAGAGACAAATCCAATAGGAATTAAATAAAAAAAAAAGAAAAAAAAAAGAAAAATCATGATGTGTAGTATGGTATAAATATAATTATCCATACCGAGGATCATTACTTTGAAGATCGGTTATATCTGTAATGTATGAGATGTCAGTTGCATTTTGGTATTATGCTATATTTTCAACATAAGTACATGTTTCATTTTTTTTTATTGTTGTTGAAACTGACATTAATTACATAATTTTGGAATATTGGGGTTTGGCTGGTTTAGAGAAAAATACTTTGGGTCTGTATATTTTAATTTTAAGCAACTAGTAGCTATGAAAAAGGTTGTGAAAAGTTTGTGAGGCTCTGGAGTTCAAATTTCTTTCTTTTTAGAATTCTAGCAATAGTGAAAATTTTTAGATGAGCCTTCTGTTTACATCATAAAAGTGATCAAAATGATGAGACCCGAAAGAGAGACAATTTCAGTATGCTTCATGCCTCTTTGTCAAATAATGTCCCTCTTGTAAAATTAAGGTGAATTTAATTCTAATATATATCATAAAAAGGAGATTCTGGGGAGTCTCAATCAAACCACATCTTGTTTTAGCACTCTGTTCAAGATGATTAAATTTCCCATTTTCTGTTCTTGATGGGAGTTGAAAAGGGGAGTTATTTTTATTCCTAGTTCTATCCCCTGCTCATAAAATTATAGATTGCAGATTTTCAAAGAAAGTAAAAAGTCAACTCCCAGATGCACTCACTTCTCCCCAGGAAAGGAAAAAAAAGTTATTAAAAATGTCAGTGCTGTCTTCTTTCAATTGTGATGATCCAGGCAAAAGAAAAGGAAGTGGTCTAAGATCAGCAGAAATTCTATTACGACAATTCTTAATATGCTACAGTGCAAAATCTATTGGTACACAACAAAAATCAATAAAATAAATTTCTATGAAAAAATAACATTTTGGCAAGTTCTCTAGGTTAAAACAGACAGAGAGGACACTGGCAAATCTTTTCACAGTGAGTATAAAATGTATTTTGGATCATAATACTGACATCTGTAAGAGGGTGTAATAGTTAACACGATTAGATAACACTCAGTATTTAGTCCCAATTATAGAAGTTTGGAGAAGGAAGAAACTTCTGGTCTTTTCTTGACAATGATATTGACATTGACCAGTCAAAACTAGCTAGAGAATATAGGTCTGATACTCACATGAGTTTGTATGTCTGAGGAAAGGGGGGTGAGAAGACTTATCATCACTTTATTTCTGAGTCCTCTTACTACATGAAAGTCTGTTCATTTAAAATTTTAAATATCTTTAAATTGCAAAGGTACCATTTCTTCTTGTCTCATTGTACTTCAATATATATTCATGAAGGCATGAAGTATTATGTAGCTCACCATGGTGTTTTTTTCTGCACAGCAGACTTTGCATTTTTTTAACCTTGTTTAAGATACTTACATAAGCAATTATATAAATTCAGTGGAAACTAAGAACAAGAAAAAAAACCAGAAAAAATATTTACTTATTTTATTTTTAGGAATATAGTATCAAAAGGTTGATATACAAACCAAAATCAATAGGTAGTCAGATAAAGTATTTGGGTCAAACTTTAACGAAATTAATTACAAAGAATTGTCTGAATGAGGTTTGGGATAAAACAGGGGAAAATATTTTATAATCAGTACTGAGTAGTAGTGTTTGTTTATGCAAAACATAATATTCAGAAGGGACTGAAATAAAGAAGAAAGTATACTTCTAGGAAAATTAACTGGAAATATTTGTTTTAGGGTGCTTTATATTTAGCTTTAAAAAAAATAAACATAAAATAATAAATAATAAAAAATAAACAAACAAATCAACAAAAAGACAATTCAGAAAGATGAAAACAGCTTGATTTCAGAAGCAATGTGCAATGACATGTGTCACTGAGTGGAATTCAGTGCTTACTTTACTAATTGTGCACTTTCATATTTTTCCAGTAGCAGATGCAGTTAAACAACCAAACTGTAACTTCAGACCATCATTATGATGATGTACAGTAGCAGATTCAATTCCAATTCCAAGAAATTTCTTTGTTGGTTTGTGGGGTTTTGTTGTTTGTATCAAATTAGGAGTATTGAATAATTTCAAAGTTTTAAAATAACTGTATTCTGTTTCATTCTCCACATAATTATATTGACTTAAACTTTGATTACAAAACTTCATTGAGTAAATAATTATCTGTCTAACTAGATAGAGACAGAATTTAATATCAAACTCCAAGAACTCAGGTCTTCATAGAAAATCAATTCTAAATTAGTTTTGATATTAAATATTGGGCTTTTCACACCCTGGGCTATATTCTCAATCACATTTAACATTCGCAATATTCAAGTAAAATGCATGAATACTAGAGAAGGAGGGTTGTCTCACTGGGAATTTGTAGTAGAGTATGGTGAACTGGAAATAGATAAAACTGTTGATAAAATGTTTCCAGGAACTTCGGAATAGCATATAGCTCTTCTTTTTGTTTGTTTGGTTAAGGTTGTTTTTTAGTTGTTTGGGATCCTTTAATTCTTCATTTTGATGAATTTTTAATTTATTGTACTTAGCAAACAAAATTATTTAGTCTCATCTTATTTTGGTTCTCTGAAACCTATGCTTCTTTCCAAAAAACATCACATTATTTCCAAGGTCTACCAGTTCATCCTAAAATAAACTTCTAAGGCAGATGGCTTTACTTGCATTCTAAGTTACCTATCTCTATGCACCAAAACCAGGCAGAAAATAACTGCTTCCAGAGAAAACAGCTTATCATTAAATTTCACAGAAATCATGCTATCTTGTTTTATCTACTATAACAAAATCAAATACTCCACAAATATATTTTCTACTATAAGAGACATTCACATGTTACGGAAAAAAGAGAATTAAAGATTCTAGGGTATGATTACACTGATGTCTAAGGCCAAGGAAACTACTTAACATGAGCACTGCTAACATAGATGGCATCACCGAGTCTAAATATTCCTTGATGTTTTGGGTAAGCCACCAGAAATCTGTCTTATATTGGACTCCTTGTTGCTTATAGTTTTCAGTGTTGCAAGTTTTTATTTTATTAGTTAAGAATTAATTAATTTTTTGAAACTACAGAATTACAGAAAGGATCATTCTGCTTTGTGGATAGGAACATCAAGTATAATATGAATAAATCTGATAAATATGAGATTTATCAGATTTATCCCGTTTCACATAAAAAATAAGACAGACATTTATGTGCACAGAATAGGGATAGACCTGCAAAACAGAAGCTAAAAAATGCAACTTAATATACCTCTGTCTCAAAGGAAAAAATTATTTCATTACTTTACTCCCAAGTTTAGAAGTAGCAGCCAACTAAGGGAGCTGATTAGCATACAGCCTCAGGTTTCCACAATCAGTCAGTGGACCACTTAGGTGTTAGGCTATTTTTACCCTCGTTCTGATTTTGCCTTTCTTTTGTTTTGAAATGAACTTATTTCTCTTTATCAAGGCCAGATTCCTGTCTCTGACCTATAAAACATGAGTTAAAAACAATGGTCTTCTTTCTTGTTGAAGGGTGCATTATCTTTTTTGATTCACACCTATTAGTTCAATTAATTACAGCAAATGTTATATAATGCTTATAAAATAACTGTGCTGTCAAAATTTAACTAAGCTTATTTTAAGCTTGACTTATGAAGAAAGTTGCTATTATCTCTCAACAGGATTCAGGAGAAGTTATATGTGTTTTATGCAGTAAACAGGCACAGAAAACCATTGTAGTGGAGATATATATATATTCTAATTTGATATGTGTTTGAAATTATGTACGCACTCCAATACATTCAGAGTTGATTGATTTTAAGCATCAAAGGACTCAATGATTGCAGACTTATAAATTATTGTAGAAGAAAGTTGGAACATAAATTTGCTTTTTAACAGGTAAATCACATTAGAATCTTTATAATGGTGAAATCACATTTTAGGACATCTCAAAGAGAAAAGTGGGAGACTTCACTCTAAACTGTATTAGCTGCATCACAGAAAATGCAAAAGTGATTTCATTTTATCTTGGGATGTTGTTTGTTAGTGGCTTGCACCATGTTTACTTATGGAGACTGGACTATTACTTTGAAAAGAGTTTTTAGAGAAAATAGAGTGAACTTGTAAAATTCTGTCACTAATGGAATCCATTTACTTAGTTTTTAAACTAATAAAAGCCTCTCTCCCAATAATTTGAACGAGGATAAAATTGTTAGCATGCTTAGCATTCATTGTGATTGTCATTGTTGCATTTATTGTGGAAGCACCCAGATGATAGTTGAGCTACGGAAGTAAAGTGAGTTATGGAAGTAAATGAGTTATGTGTTGTGTATTCAGCTGGGAATAGCTTCCTGAGTTCATAAACTGTATAAGTAACCAATGATTAAAATGAGAGACAGTGCAAAGAAGCAAGAATCAGAACCAAAGCTACCCATTGACCTTCTTACAGCATTAAGACCTTCTTTCTTCCCAGAATCCACAGCTCCTGAATGCTTTTCTGCACTCTGTCTTGACTCCAACAGGTTCAAAGGGAAATGTTTTTTTCTGAAACTTCATCCCACGCCTGAGTGTTATAACTATGGGAAATACAACTTACTACAAAATTCAAATTCATAGATTCAGAAAGGAGATGGGATGTGTAGTCCTGAGACAGATGCTAAAAGCCGTGCAGGAGATGAAGCTCTGGCCAGTACACTAATTGTTATAGATCCCAAAGTTTACACCTATTCACAGTATCATTTAGGTTGGAAAATACCTTCAACGTCATTTTGTCCAACCTCTAACCAACCTATACCTTTTCAAATAGACCATAGCACTAAGTGCCATGTCCAGTCATTCCTTGAACACCCTAAGGGATGGTGACTCCAACTCCTCCAATGCTTGACAACCTTGTCTTGTCTTTCCCTTCTTTCAGAAAATGTACTGTGTGAACTTAGAAACACAAACTGACTTTGGAAATTCCTCTTCGAGATCTTCATACTGAAATTTTGAGTTCTGTGGGCAGCACAAACCAACTACTCTTTGTTGCTTCTAACAGTTTCAAATTCAAATTCATCGAAAGGAAAAAATACCTTAAGACTGCAAACGATTAGCTATTAAGCATTTTCAAAAATACATGTAAGAAAAAACCCAAGAACTAGTGTTCTCAATCATGATTAAATAAGCACCAGATTATCTCAGAAGACTAGATAGCTATGGCTGTAAGTCAGTATGAATATTGACATAGATATCAACATGGGCATAGATATTCTTATTGACAGAGCTACAGATAGTGATAGAGAGAAAACTTAGTTTTATACAGTTAAATTTCAAAATTCTTTTATTTACCAAACTTACATTTTAATTCAGTCAAAACAAAAGGTATATGACTGAATAAAATTTAAATAATGAGCCTTCTGTCTGTGAAAATGTTGGAGTTTTTGCAACTGTTTCTGTACTCAGTAGTAAGTATAGTTTATTTATAACTTGAATTATAAATAGTCACAGGCAATCAGACTTTAGTGAGGAACCTGATGTGACTAACTGTTCAAAAATATCAACATTTCATTACTACAATAGAAAATCAAGAATCAACAGAGATTTGTGCTATTCCAATGATTTTGTGAACAGTAGGACAACTAACTGGTCTGAGTAAAGTTCTTTTAAAGTTCACTTCATCCACATATTAAAACATTTCACATTAAACATCAAAAGAGTACAGTTTCTATGAAATTTAATTGTGAGTTGTAATTACAGAGGTTGCTTTTTTTAGAATCAATATTTGAAGACTAATGGCTTGACTAGTTATATCTGCAATATAGCTGGTGTAATTTCTTTCTATTGCAATAAGGCTGAAGCTTTGGTGCTTTTTTTTTCTTCTCATTTTTTTAACATTTACAGTGGTTTTTATTAGCTTATCTATTGTTATTGTTCATGCCACTATCCCTATTTTCACATGACCAACGTACAGACATGAAATGTAGACTCTATCAGTGTAAAATTTGAATTGCTTTCTCTGTTTTTCCAAGCCAATAAACAATTGTAATTTATGAGAGATGCAGAATTATAATTAAAGCATCTAAATTCTGTCTAATGTTGGAGTTTCAGACACTTAGTCTTCACAAAACTAATTCACCACACAGAATAGAGAAAAAAGATGCCTTTGAATGTCTTCAAAAAAGGACATTAAAAAAAAATCTGTTTGTTTTAATGTAATATCTAATATAGATGCTTAAATTTAGCAGGTTAGGTCCTTGGGGGGAAGGAGAGGAGGAATAAAAATATGTAAACTGTGTTGACAATAAGATGTAAACTATGTAAAGTCTGGTAATCTAATAGAGTATGATACCAGTGAAAATCTTGCTAACCTACACAATTACTGGAAGGTAAGTAAAATATTCAAATGAACAAGGCTTTGAACAAACCTAGAAAAAAGAGAGTCTTAGCATAAATTATATTGCATTAAGGATCAGACTATCAGCTATTAAGTCTTATTTAGACCTAGCTAAACAAATCCATTCAAGTATTTGAATTTTCTCTAGCCACAATTAAATTCACTCAAACCTGGAGGAAAGGTGAAAAACACCATAAAAAATCAAGCCACTTGAAACCATTTGAAGCAATTGAAAATGAATAATGTATTTCAAACAAATCTATTGTGCTTTGAACCAGGTTCTCTCTCATATATCTAATCAGATGCTCTATAAACAGTAGGTGTATGTTTCTGTTGACTTGTATCAATTGTTCTGCACTTTATTTTTTTTTAGTTATGCTGATTGTTGCTTTATATTATCAGGTTAAAATATCTCACAGGTTGCAGTGCCAAAAGTAAAGTCATTTACTAATGTTGACAAAAAAGCTGTCAGAGCCATAAATACTCATAACATAAAACTTACAGTGGCTTTGGTGTTTGTTCCTTTTAATCCTGTGTCTATAGACTACTGAAATTCTTGGACTTCTTTATTTGTTCTCCAGCACTGATACCATAATCCCAATTATTTGGGCTTTCATGTTAGTAAATGAAAATAAAAATTTATGCTGTTTTCTTCCATTTCTGTTTCAACTTGGATAGAGTTAATGATTTCTTTGTATCTGATACAGTGCTGTGTTTTGGATTCAGTATAAGAACAATGTTGAAAACACACAGATGTTTTGGTTGTGCTCACCCAAGTTCATGGACTTTTCAGGTTCCCGTGCTCTGCCAGTGAGCAGGTGCCCAAGAAGCTGGGAGTGAACACAGCCAGGACATCTGACCAAAACTGGTCAAAGGGATATTCCTTGCCATAGAATGTAGTGCTCAGTATGAAAACTGTAAGGCACTTGGCTGCGAGCTGCCAGTTGATGCTTGAGGACAGGCTGGATATTGGGCAGTAGGTGGTGAGCAATTGTATTGGAAATCACTTGTTTTTCTTGGGATTTATTCCTCTCTGTCTCCTATTATTATTATTATTATTATTGTTGTTGTTGTTATTTTACTTTATTTTAATTATTAAAATATCTTTGTCCCAACTCATGAGTTTTACCTTTTTTCCAATTCTCCTTCTCCATCCCATCAGGGGAAGAGGGGAGGAGTGAGTGAGCAGCTGTATAGTACTTAGGTACCAGCTGGGTCTAAGCCATGACAGTCCAGGTTGTCCCTCTCTTCCACCTCACTGAAGGTAGGGCCCCTCTAATACTGGTCATAGTATTCTCCATTTATTTCTTGTAGAAACAGATTAGAATTTTTTTTCCATAGGATCAGGAGCAAAATCATCCCTTCCAGTCTGTCTGGGAGACTGGAGGCTGCAGCAGCAACTTTCCTGGAAGAACCCCCATTTGCAGTTGTTTTTCTTTGCTATTCATGTCCCCATGCCTCTAGGGTCAAGACAGGTTTTCCATCCCACCTCCACGTCCTTTCTTTGGTCCTGCAGGTAAAAGCACAGGGTATCCCATGGTGTGTACTTCCTATATCCTCCCATTCAAAAATAAGAATGAATGCTTACTGATAAAAGCCAAGATGCTGGTCCGTACAGGTGGGGAGTAGGATCTATCCTCCACAAGTTGCTGGACCAGTTTCTCCACAGCTGAGATGAGGGAAGAAGAGAGATTGGTATGGAAGCACTGCTCAACAACTACTAAAACATTATTCTCATACTAAATCCAAACCAGCACTGTACCAGCTATTAAGAAGAAAATTATCTCTCTCCCAGTTGAAACAAGTATGTCTTCGTATGAATGGCAGTTGCAAACTTGCAAAGAATTTAGGATTTGTTGTATTGCATGTTATAATATCTGTCTTTTAAATACATTTCTGCTGACATAACTTTGTCTCCATTTCTTCTTTCACATTAGTTAAGAATGTTTACTTTACAAACATATGAAGTTTGACCAATACAGAGATTAAACATGTCTGAAAGGGACATGAGCCTTTGACAACAGGAAACACCAACAAGATGATTGAAATATGTGAAGCTTAAGGATCTTATTCATAACAAGGATATGTGAATCATTAAAGAATGATACACATGAATACTCAGGACTCACATTCAGGGATACATTCAAGAGAAATACTCTTTGTTTCAAAAGACAAACATGATAAGAACTTAAATATCCATGACAAATTTAGTTGTTCAATGAAAGACTTTCATAATGGGCAATTTTTCTTCAACAGCTTTCGACAGGTGAAAATCTTGATAAGAGTCAAAAAGATGATCAGAATGAAATCCTCATCTCTGATGTAGGTAGAATTTTATCTAACGGGAAAAAAAAAAAAAACCATAGGCAAGGGTTGAAAAAATGTGATCTTTTATCACAAGCAGACAATTTCAAGCTTTTCCAAGGAGTGTGGACTATGCATCTGATTTTTATTCATCAGTTCCTACCTCCACTTAGGTGCTTCATGTCTATCTAGCTCACTTTTGAAAGCTTATGATGGCTAGAACTTTTTTCTAGACTGTTTGGGAGTTGTGTATTAGATAAGATTTTTGGCAGGTGTATATATATCCACCAGTAGGAATTTGGATTTCTTACAAAGAAATCAGGTGTGAGATGACTCTGTCACTCAAATTAAATCTCTCTCAACCAGTTTTAGGTTTTAGGGGTCTGACAATAAGTAGTACAAACAGGTTTTTTTACAAGGAACTCTCAAGCTCTTTTTTTTCTTTTATTTTTTTTTTTTTTGGTCTCATTTCTCGAGTATCTTCATATTTGTGATTATAACTGGTAAAAGAAAAGACACCACAGCATAAGAATATTTTTTTGCAAAATGTTGCAGCAAAAGACCCCCTCATGGTGGGGAGATTTATAAAAATATTCTAAGTTTCTGTGAAACATTTTCTTGTGAAAGCAACAATAATACTGTGTAATTCAAATTCAAAATCTTCCTAACTGTACTTTTTAATTTTTAATTTAGCAAAGAGATATGCCACAGCTAATGTAGTTTCCTTGGAAACTAATGGATCTGGAAAAAAAAAAAAAAAGAAAAAGAAGGTACAAAATACTTTATGCATGAAAGCCTCTGATTTTTTGTTTAGTGGTTAATTTTGTAGGCCCCTGAAAATGCTTTCAAAGAATTTTATCCTCATGAAATGCCAAGAATGAAATACTTCTCAGGCTACAATCTTAATACAGAGATGTGAAAGTGTTTATGGAACCCTTTTAATGACATACCTGCTGATTCAAGTATAAAAATTAAAATATCTTAACCCTAACCATGTAGAAGTGAAAAAGTGTGCACTAAAATAAGGAAACAAACAAATCAGAGCATAGGAAGAAACTGTTTTAATTAGAGTGGTATACATATTTAGAGAAAGAAACGTACATGGAAATATTTTCAACTACTACAAATTCTATCTTTTGAGATATTCTGCCAGTATGTGGAAATTATCTGATGCTCATTTTTCTGCTTGAAGTAGCTTTGGATAATTTGCTTGTATATTTTTAAAAGTATTTCAAAATTATACAGTAAATAAATTTTTTCATATAATCCCTCATATCAAAATCCATTTTCAGTTTCCATAGCCCTCAGTGCAATTTGTCTGAAGTCTTCAGTGACAGTTTCTCACACCACAGATGCAGCAAAAATGGAACAGACATGAATATTGAGAAGGCAGACACTGTGTCTACATGGGCAGTTGTAGCATGACATGAACTTGCAGTGCTCACAGTCCAGTCCTGCAGGGCATATGCTGGCCATAGCCCAGGAGTCACGTGGCAACGTTAACACAGCACTGTGCCTCCTAAGAGGTGGGGTTTATTCACCGAGACAGACTAAAGTGTGACAACAGTGCAGTGCAGTTTCTGGATTGGTACTGGCATATATACAGCCACTTCACATGGCAAGAAAAAGAGATGATGTTTGCCTAAAATTCTCTGTATTCTCTCTTCTGTTATATTTTACATCTCTTCATATTTATGTGTTGACTGGACTTCTGTATTTTGTGACTTTTCAGGAAGCTCTCTGTCTAAATGAGGTTAAATTGCAATTAAACACATGGAAAGTCCAGAATGGAGGTATTGTTGAGGGCTATCATGAAGACGTCATTTCTGAACAAACTTTTCTTCTATTGACTTATATCTGCTTATCCAACCCAGAGACAATACATGGTTTGAAAGATTTAAAGCTTTTTCAGCAAAATAAAAAGAAGAAGAAAAAGAAACAAAAGTTAAACCAGCAAACTTTGTGATGTTCTTTATTCATCTTTTCTGGTTTTGCTGCTGAATTTATAACAATGATCTCCCAATTTCTTTTGTAGCCTCAAAATGCATGAGTGTATGTCATCCGGCATCTGAGGAGCCCTAGGAAACAGATAGAGTTTCATTTTTTTACTGAGTGACTCAGAATTTCATTAGTAGAGAAAGTCAGAAGATCTTAACAGCTAGTAGCAGTTCTAGTCCTCAGGCTAATAATGGCTTTTTCTCAATTTCTATTGTAATGTGGAGACTGTAACCTGTATGCAAAGCAGGAAGAATATTTGGGACACAATCCTGAGAGCAGACACATCTTCAGATAATTCTTTGACTGACCTAGATGTAGCCAGATACTTGTACCACGAAAACATGTATAACCCCCACATTGTGACTTCCATCTCGTTGTATGGCATTTACAATTGCTTCAAAAAAGAAACTTTGTGTAATACTGTGACTGTCTAATAATCATTACCCATGGGGTTTTGAGATACATCTGAACCATTCAGCCTAAACAATTGCTTTTTCTTGTTCTTCATGTTTGCAATGGCTTAGAGTACTTGATTACAATTTATAGACTTAAAATAAAATATACACTTGTACAAGAATTATTTTCTTTCTGCGAGGATGTACAATTGTAGCATTCGTTACTTGTGTATGTTTTATTTGCTAATTTTTGTGTTACAATCACTTTATTGGTTCCATTGCTAGTATGTGGTTTTTTTCTGTGGTGGTGGTGAGGGACTTGTTCAGCATGCAGAGGTACAGATTGAAACTCAGCTGTATTCCTATTTTGTTAGATGCAACTAAAAAAAAACTTGGCCTGTTGAATGTCTCAAATATTTTCTGCAGTCTTTTTTTTCACAGTACAAGATTTAGTTTCCAAGGATGAATAATAATGTGTGCTAAAAACTTTGTACAAGAAGGAGTATCTGGTTGGTTTTGCAGCTTCTTTTGGGTTTTTTACCACATTCACAGACACTGCACATTGAATGTGCTTTCAAACAAATAATTTTTCCATCTACTTTTATAGCTTCTATTACCTCTTTCTTTATAAATTACTTAGATCAGTGTAAATAAATTTATCTACTTGCCCAACAACAGTTCAGAATCCTCTTATTTTGGGTACATAAATAAGGCACCATGATTTCTTCAAGTAAAGAAAGATAGGCATGAATTTAAACATATTAATTGACAGATCTGTACATGGGTAATGAAATTTATTTCAAAATTAAACTTTGGAAGTAAAGCTGTCTATTAAATATATTTGGGTTTTGTCCAGAAGATAATAAGCAACTTATTACTCAGGAATAGATACATGTGTGCACTTATATAAATACTGCTAATATAGAAGTTCTGGACCAGACCAACTCCCACAAAACAGTGAAAAGATGTCTGGTAAAATATAATATTAAAATGGAAGTAGTAAGTCTAAGTAACACAACAGATATACAAATAAGGAAAAAAAGGAAAAGTATAAACCCTTGTTATGACACAATCAATTCTTCTGTATTAATAAGAGGTCTTTAAAGTAGAAACATGAAATGTACAATACGGTAAATGAAATCTAAAGACAAGAAGAAAAAGTCTAAAATTAAAAGTTATCAATGATTATAATACTATCCAAATCTAATTTCTTGAGTCTTGGGAAAAGCATCATATTATATTCAAATGTACAGCATATATAATTTGACTAGGTAGTTTCATGAAAATGCACAAGTAAACTTTATACAATCAGGTAAAAGCAAATGAAAGTTTCCTCTCTGCTCATAAAGATCCTTTGATATGAAAGGAAAAATAATTCATATTAGGCATCTGGAAACAAGGTGGGTGTCGTTTGGGGGAGGAGGGTTGGTTGTTTTGATTTGTTATTTTGGGGTTTGGTTTGTTTTGGTTTGTCCCCACAAAGGGCAACCAAAATCTCATTAGAATAGCAAGCAGCCTGAAAATATCAACCTTCAGTAAGGAGAAGCAGAGTCAGGTCTAGAGATATTTATCTCTCAGCATCCTGAAGTCCATGTGCCTGAGAAACTACTGATGAAAACTTTTTACCCTGAACATAAAGCATATGGGAAAGAGCCTGGTTTATTTACATCAAATGGTTAAATAACAAGCAATCAATTGATTAACTACTGAAGTGTTTCCTAAATATTAATCATAAAACTATAGCTGGGTTGGCAAGGCCAAAGAAGACATACTAAACATTGTTGAGTACTGTCTTGTCAATGAAAATGAAAGAATGTCCTGCTCCTCTTAGAGGAAAAAAAAAATAAAAAAAAAGACTTAGAAATTTTAAATGTAAACTTTTAATTTCAGATGTAAAGATTCCAAGAGCTACAGATTAATGTTGCAGAGCTGGACAGCTTCATTTTTGTGAAGTGTTCATTTCCTTTAGGGTGTTAGATTTCATTACTGATGAGATGAAGCCAGATGAAAGACCACAACCAGTGACATGAACTGTCATTCTAAATTTTTTCTCAGTAGAGCATTTAAGAAACAAAAGTACATATTTTTTTAAGTTTCTCAAAGGCATAAAGCACTGAAAAACTTTTATATCAATAAAAGTTTCATTTTACATATCATGTACACTTTATGGTGTTCCTCTTATTTAGTTATCCTTTATAGTTTTTCACTTCTAAAATTACATTTCCTTAGGTTTTTACTTTTAAGTCACCATAGATAAATATTTTTTAAAAAAAGTTCCATTTTTTACAGAGAGTAATCTTGCAAATTATTGTAATGATACTCCAGAAATCATGTCAAAGTGTACATAATCTTCTTTAACAATGCTTCTAGTTTCTCTCTGTAATGCAAACACATCTCATTAAAGAGAATTTCCTGTAGATGTTTGAAGCAATTAGATGATCATAAGCCAGTTATGGATGGCTTTTTAACCTTTGCTCTCACAATCATGGGTTCGGTAAAATATGCAATTTTGTATAGAAAAAAAATATTTCTTTCCCCTTCATAGCTTCAATTTTTGTGATTTTCTCAGTATTTCCGTTTCAAATTAAGGGCTAATGTCATGTTAGTAGCACAGCTATATCACACTCATCAGAAAGAGGTTTGGATGAAAAAAAACAAAAGAAATTATTCCCATGAAAGCGTTGGGCCATAGTTTGTAGGCTTTCTAATGGTTTTCATGGACAACTTAATTAGAAATAAATCCTCATATTAGTACTTATGCTTAGTGACTCTTAATTGTTCTTTGACACCATTGCTGTCTCCTTATTACCCTGTAGTTTTTGTGGAACAGAACTACTGCGTGCAGCCCAAAGTAAAATTTGATGGCCATTTCCTGATTTTCACCCCAAGGAGTAATAGTGCTGCTAACGAGTGTTCCTAGACTTTAAACACCAGCCCTACACTCAGACATGCTGAAGAGAAACCCATGGGAGAAACTAACATCTGTAGCTAGGTAAGGTTTGAGAAGGTTTGGGAAGGTTTGGAAAGGGAAGGGAAGGTTTGGGGAGGGAAAAATAATATAAATACGTAGAAGCAGTTACCATTGTTCATTTACAGAGATCATATTTGTCTTGGTATTATTCTCATGTTAGAAGTGAGAGGCACCTTGCTACAGGGCCAAAGGATGTTAGGAGTATAGGGATTTTAAGACACGTGAATGTTCCAGTGTGACAAGAAGTATATATTTAAATGGTGAAAGTAATTTTAGATTACCTATGCATATATGTATTGTTTAACATCCATGAAGCAAAGCCAGAAAAAATATTCAAGTTCCTATTACCTTTTTACTTCTCTTAGTATATATGTATATATATATATAGATATATAAACAGAATTTGTTTATCTCTTCAGTCCTCAGTACTAAAGTATTAATTTTGTTTTTTTCTCAGTTATCACTAATATAGTTTTGATTCTATATTTTAATGGTTTCTGAATCAAAAAGTGTCATAAATTTCTGTTCATAAAATGGCAAAAAATATGTAGTTTAGGGAAAAAAAAATTAACTGTAAAAACCAATCTCAAATCAACTTCAAAATAAAGGACTCCATTATACTGAAAAAAAAAAAGAAGTTAGAAATCTTTCTAAAAGAGAAAGAATTGAAATACCTGCAAATCATGTTTATTTATCCCCCGTGAATGAGTACTCTCAACTCAAAGAACAACAGCCAAACATACTGTATTTTTGTGATGTAGCTTTCTATATGCATTTTCATATTCATCATATTCCTTCTACTATCTTTATCCTTTTCTGATTGACATTGTTGAATTATAGCTGACTTTCTGAACACCACATGTAAAACATACATTTTCCAAGCGTAAGTGGAAACCAGATCCACAGAGTTGCAGTGATGACTGCCTTACCTGAATTGTGACTGACAAGATCACAATTCAAACCAAGTAGCAAGAATTTGTGGGTCCTCCACCACCAGTGAAGGACTAAATAAATTCTTAAGCTACTTCACGTTGTGTATTGGTACAAAAATGAAATGCATAATTTTTCTCCTAAAGTCAGTCTTTCTGACAAACTTGAATTCTAGAAAATTCTTCATTTATTTTTGTAATTCATGGAAAACACTATTTTGCTTCTCAGAGTAGCCTTTTTCTTGCAAGGGCTTAAGACTGAAAAATTATAGCTTGCTTAGAAATGATACATGGGTGGAGCAGAAAGCAAAATATGAAGCATGAAATGGAAATGCCAGCTAGAAACTACCAATCATCTCTTAGCATTGCTTGTGTTTAACTAAAAAGAGATATTTAGCAATTAGCATGTCACAGCCTGTCATTTTATTTGTGGATCCATAACTGCACTTTATGTCTTCACAGTAGAAGATATATTTTACATGTCATAGCAGTATGGATACATCACTCCTAGAACTTTGTTTATATCAGATATATTTTGTTATTCTATCAAAGTATTGGCATGCAAATTATTGAGAAATATGTGATCATTTCAAATTGATTGTAACACATCATACTAATCTCACTTTTAAAAAATTACCGAAATAACCCATGCTAATCACTTTTATCCAAATGTTTGTCAATTTGCAAATATTAAAGGTTTCTGCAAAACGTTGTTATAGAAAGAATTTTCTAGAAAACACTTCTAAAAAAATTGTAGATGTCTTTTTTCAATTACTTACAAAATAATATTTTTTCATCATTAAAGTGTAAATAAGATCTGTAATGCTATAAATAGCATACTTTTCCAATAAGCAAAGAAACACCAAATCTTACCAGCAATTTTCACAGGAATAGAAGCAGTGTCTGAATCTATACTTCATCTGACCGAAGATACAAGAGGGGAGAAAGCAAGGGAGAACAACCAAGCCAAGGCAATGTAAGGAAAGAAAGGAAGACTTCAAAAGTCCTGTATTTCTGAACAGAGGATCTAATAAAAATCCTGATGCAAAGTGTGCAGTCAGATTTAGTTTATCATGTGTTGCTTCAAGTGAAAAGAGCAGTCATTTCTGTGCCAAACATCATACTAGGAAGTACTGTCATCCTATTCTTAGCATCATTTTTAGTGCTTTTAATTTATACACTTTTGAAGAGCAACAGTTAGTAGAACATTCTTGGTTTATCATTTTCCATGACCCTGGGAATTTATTTCTGAGACAGATTTTCCCAAAGATTTCAAGGCTTGACTACAACTTCAGATATCTAGAACCAAATTATAAAACCTCTCTTAGTAACTAATATATTGAGAGTACTTGGATTTTAGAAATAACATATCACCCTGGACGGAGTGCTAATAATGTAGAGGTAGGATTCCTCAGAATGAAGTTTAACCATCTAACAATTAATTCCGTCTGCAGTCAACAGAGGCCCATGGGAGATAAGAATTCAAGCTGTGAAGGTACTCGCTTTGATATTTATTTGAGGGTGACATTTATATTAACTTTGGAGATTAATGATACCTTTTTTGATACTGAAAATAAAGAGAACTCAGGTAATGTTGAAAGCAGGATAAATCCCACTCCTGCTGCTCAGATCCATGTAACAGTTTCCAATATATACCCTAGTATTTTAATATATATGCACATACACACACACACGTACATACATATATATATATATATATATATATATGTAAAACACTGTGAAATAGATCAGGGATGTATTAAAAAAAATGCAGATGGGAAAAAAAGCGCAAACAAAACAATTTTTCCATTTTTCACTAGATATCCTATAGATTACTAAACAAATTTAGTGAGAAATCTGTTTTCTCCTTGAATGGTTTTCAACCTTTTTTTTCCTCTCTTAGAACTGCTCATTCATCACTACCTTTCACTGCTATAGGGCTATCAGGCTGACCAATAAAACCAGTCATCTAATAGAAATCATGGAATCATAGAATGGTTTAGATTGCAAAGGACCTTAAAGATCATCTAACTTCAACCCCCCTGCCATGGACAGGGACACCTTTCACTAGACCAGGTTGCTTAGAGCTCCATCCAACCTGGTTTTGAACACTTCTAGGGAATGAGGCATGCATAACTTCTCTGGACAATTCGTTCCACTGCCACAACCCTCACAGTAAAGAATTTCTTCATATTATTGATTCCAAAAAATTAAACATTTTTTTTTATGTTTCTTATCAGATTTAGTGCCAGCAGCTAATTGCTATGTGTGTTGATATAGCATGAGATTGTGGAAACCTTATGTCTCTTTAGTGAAGTTATAGCAAGGTAATCAGCCTTTTCTCATTCATTTTAAAATTCAAGAACTTGCCATAAGAGAGATCTCTATAATTCTATTGCATCAGGTCAGGAAAAGAGCTCTTAATCAATTTTCTTTCTTCTTTTTCATGCAGCCATATTGCTTTTTTTGTCACCTGGACATTTTGCTATGAGTGCCCATAGGGAATCCTGAATGTCAGCACTCTCAAATCTTAGATATCTGCTATTAAAATTTTCCTACACTGTCAAAACTTTTTTACATTACTTCTTTTTGTCATATGTGGTTTTAAGAAAAGGTGAGACACAAGAGAAGCTGGTAGACAGCACAGAGATGTGTATTTGATATACCCTAAAAAAATTGACGTACACTCTTTCTTTTCCACATTCACAAACATTACCTAAATGGAAACCTGATTGTAGGTTGGTGCATCTCAACAAGGGCACAAGATAAACTCACAAACAAGTATATACACAGTTTTGACAAACATTATGGACTTACCTCTTGTCAAACCTCCCTTCAGCTTTCAGACATATGAACTACCTTTGCTCTTCTTCATTTGTTTTTCCATTATTTTTGAAGGTGGTCATAAATTTTTATTATTTTTTGTTGGGGTCATGTTACAGTAAGGGTGCTTGGAAGGCATCCTGGGAAATGCAGTCCCCCTAGGTACTCTGACACACAGGTGCAGTAGAGTACTCAGTCGTGACTGGTTGTTAGAATCACGTGTTATGACGTTGACTTTCAAAGTGGATATAAAAATTCTTGTTTGTCTTGAATAAACAGATTTGGTCACTGACCTTTCACTTGACTGGGTCAGTGTGGGTTATTATTTATTATATTAATAAACTGCCACAATTTTTTTAATTTCTAATGAAATATCACAAGTATGAGTTGCAATACCTTACAGCCTTAAGTCAAATATTATTATATTTATCATCCATACATGAATACACAGTAACACTGTAGTTTCAAAAGTCCCAGATATTAAATTCATAGCTCAGTCAAGAGCTTCAATATGAACAGTAGAAAAGATTTTGCTTCTTCAAAATACAGGTCAGAAGTGAAAGTCCAGAGCTGAGAGATACAAAAATTATATAATTAAAAATACATGCAAGTTAATATATCATTATTGCAAATAGTGCAGCATTGTAGAACAACAATAAAATTGTTGAATCACCAGATGAGTCAGTTGACAAAGACATATCAGACACAATGCTTGGAAGCAAGTGATTATTACCAGACCCAGTCTCTCTTGAACTCAGAATTTAGCCACTAATGCTCATTACCATCCATTTTGGACTGTATATGCCACTTCAAATACCCAACAGATAAACTGGTTAAATATATCTAGATATCTAGAAAAATCACACTACTTTATCTAAATTCAGCATAGATTTTTTTTCCTTAAGGGAAGTAATTATATCTGCCACAGACAAATCGGTCTCCCTATGATGTAGAAAGCTAATGAAGAGAACTTAAATATGCATAGGCCACAGCAAAGGAAGAAAAAAAGTATCACTACTTAACTGAACTGTAAATATTTCTGCCTTTGTAAGCAACTTGTGCATATACCAGGAAACTATGGTCTAGTAAGTGTGTCCAAAAGACTTAAAAAAATTGTCCTGGATTTGCTGACATTTGTTCATATTAAATGAATTAGTTCTGTACACACCGAATTGCATTATGTATACATGCATAGAAAAACTGAATAAAAAATGCTTTACCCCCTTATTCCTTGGATTGTTAACATCTGGCTAAACAAAAGGAAATGTCTGATTTTTTAAATCTTTATTACATTTAAACTGAATAAATTATTTTGGTCTTTCCACTGACATAATGTGATAATCCACTTCTTAAGAGTGGGTCATCACACATAATGTTATCATAAATAGATAAGGCACAGTTAAACACTGATTCTTCAAGTTGTCTATTAGGAATTATTGTCTGAAGTGTGAAGAAGGTGTGCTGCTGCAAAACAGAAATTATGGCAACTCTCTTGGAGGCCTGAGATATCAAAGTGAATTAATATCCTCTTTTGGTGCTACATATGAACCTGAGAAAAGTAAGCTATTACATCCCAGTAGAAATATGCAAGTTAGCTGATGGCTTAGCTGCTGTTTACTCAGTTCTTTGAAGGCATTTATTCTATGTTTCCTTATAATTTCTTTGAGTTTTTTTCTGTCAGAAATAACATAATCTAGGCAGGCTGGAGAGTACATACTATTGCAAATGAATAATTACAAATAAATTAAAAAAATATTATTTTTAAATTTTTCATTCAAAGGCAGATTATTTTAAATTAAGTGCCACTCATTATGTCGGGAAATCATGTAACTTCACCTATAGTTGTTGGTTGTTAAAACATAAATCTCTCAAGCATTATTGCAAATGAAAGGCAATATTTTATCACAATATTACAGAAAAAAATCATCAGTACGTAAAGTCTAGTGCAGCTATAATAGTGTTTAATTGTAATAGTTTCATGTAAAATGTATTAAAATTATGACAAAGAGATTTCTTAGTGTTCTTGGTCAACTGCATTCTGTTAATATTTCAAGGGATGCACATGTAGCACCTTTAGAGCCATTATACTTCATAAAATTATAATTAAATCCACATAAGCAGAAGCCAAGTTTTTCTTTTTAAGACAAAAGAATATACTCAATCATCATAGATAAAGTATAGTTACTTGCATCAACAACACCTGATATGGTTGTTCTCTTTGGGTTTTTTTTTGTTTAAAAAGGTGAAAGAATGTACTTGTCAACTGTGATATAAAATCAATAATGTGTTTGAAATAAACACCAGAACATAAACCGTCAGCAAATAGGTAACAAAAAGAAAACACTGTAGGAATATGAAAGATAGAATTAGATTTGTCAGATTTCAGATCTTACTTTGCTCTTCTCGACATAAATGTTTGTCAAAATACAAATGTAGAATTTATATGGAGTTATACTGTGGTCTGTCAAAAATAGTTTTATATAACTTAGATCATACTTACATAGTCCAGCATCTGAAATATTTCACTAAAAATCGTCAAGCAAAAGAGGAAGAAGGATAGGAGGAAGAAGGAGAAGCAGCACATTTCACCTGACTGCTATACAGATGATCAAAAATTGGGGACTTAATAAAATTAATGGAGACTGAATACATTTGCAAAAGAGGTGATTTTCTGTTTTAGTGGGGATCTAATTACAGGAAAGAATTTCATACTTACAAGACTACTTTTTCGTTTTAATTTTGGTAAAGAACAAACAAATGAAACCCTCAAATTTTGCAGTTAAACATTTTAATTAATCCTAAATGTTAGGTTATAAATTTATTTCCCTGCCCCACCCCTTTCAGCCCCTCCCCCAGCCTTCAGCTAAGTAACAGAAATGATACTACAAAACTCTTTATTCCATGATTAAAGTTACAGGGCTGAGTACTGTGTTACAACAAAAGGAACTATTTTGTAACACTGGATCCGATACAGTATGCTAAGTTGTTTGAAATCATAGTTATTTAGATTTGTGTAGGACATTACTTCAGCTGACTTCATGTGTCATCCTAAACCTTGCAAAACCCATAGTTTTTCAGCTAAGTTCAAAGACATTAGGATATCTTCTTGGAACTTCAGAAAGCATGAAGGGTCATAGCCCCAAGCAAAGTAATATTACTAAGAAATACCAATATTGTGATTATATATATGAAATACTATGTCATGTTAGCATTATTAAAACACAGTGAATAAAGTAATATTTACTTCACCTGCATTGTAAGTAACTAACAAGGAACCAGAGCACTTTTTGTGGATAAAGGAAATCACCAGAAACTGACCAGCTCAGTTTCTGGTAATAGCCTTTGGGTTATTACCCACTTCTACTGTTTTATATGGGTACCAACAACACTGCAACAAGAAATCCAGGCTCATTCAGGAGAGATTTCAGGGCCCTGAGAAGAATGCAATAGAATTTAGAAGCACAAGTAGTGTATTCCTCAATTGTCCCAGTATTGTGAGGAGACTTTGGAAGAAACAGACAGACCCAGAACATCAATGCCTGGCTCCAAGACTGGTGCCTCCACTAGAATTTAGGGGTTTATACTCATGAAAGTGTCTTCAATACACAAAATATACTATGACCTAACAGGATCTACATGTCCCAACAGGGCAATATGCTTTTTTGCCTGTAAACTAGTAGGACTGGAACAGCTGACTGGAGGGCGGAGCCGACTCGGCAACGTGGGATTTAAACCGCTGCCGGGAACAGCACGAGGCTGCGAGTCGCTGGAGCTCGTCTAGGAAGCGGAACAGCTGACTGGAGGGCGGAGCCGACTCGGCAACGTGGGNCTGATTGAGAAGGCTTTAAACTAGAATCAGTGGGAAAGGGGATACCAACCAGGTGAGGGTAAGCCAATGGCATTGCCTGAGGGTGACAATCATGATGATGGCATTTGTGCTTCTCAAGTGAGCCTGGAGTACTCAGAAAGATCTTTCTGAGGCACTGTATGAGAAATAATGAGGATGAAGTGGAAGTGTTGGTCAGCTCCCAGAGATATGATTAACACTGGTATTGGTGAGACTTGGTGGAATGACTGGACTGGAGTCATGGGAGCGGTGGGATGGAGGGCTACAGGCTGTTCAGGAGGCATAGGAAGGGAAGGTGAAGTGGACATATTGTACTGTGTATAAGGAAAAGGTTTGACTGTACAGCCCTAACAGTTAGTGATGATGGGGTTGAGTGCCTCTGGGTGAGGATTAAGGGGATGGAAAACAAAGAAGATGTGTGTGCCAATCAATCACCTTGAGTGGATGTAAGCACTGATGAGGTATTTTGCATGTAATTAGGAGAAATCTGTGGATCGGTAGTCCTTTTTGTTTTGGAACATTTCTACTTCCCAGACATCAACTGGGAATATCATAGTGCTTTAACAATCAGTTCTTGGAAATTCCTGGAGTCTGAATCCTAAAAAAGGTACACAGGTGCTTTGTTGCTTTGGAATTGTGCATTCTGCAAAGCCAAAGGCTAAACCTATATGTTTCTAGCTGAACCGGCTTATATTATAACCCTTAAGACCTGCTTATATTACATACTGGATCTGGCAATATTTAGATACTGTATTGGCAATAAATCTTATCATAATAATCCACGTAATCAGTGTCATATTTCTCACACCTGACTGAGAGACTTTGCTCAACTATTCTGCTGCATCAGGTTTAAGATGAGCCAGCAGCATGCTCTGACACTCAAGAGGGCAAACTACGTTATGGGGTGCATGAAACAAAGTATAAATAGCCAGTCAAAAGAGGTGATTATCTTGCTGTATTAAGCACTGGTGTGGCCTCACGTGGAGCACTGTGTACAGCTCTGGGTCCCACAATTCAAGGAGCATGTGATGGTCCTTGAATGCATGCAGAGGAGAGAAACAAAGGTGCTGAAATGTCTGGAAGGCATGTTCTATGAGGAGGGGGACTTTGAGGTTGACTAGTTTGAAGAAAGGAAGACTGACAGGCGACTTCATTGCTTTCTGCAGTTCCTTGAGGGGAAGTGGACAGGGAATTGCTGCTCTCTCCTCCCTGGTATCTAGTGATAGGAAACATAAGAAGGGCTCAAAGATGCATCATAGAAGATTCAGAACTGGCATTAAGAAAAATTTCTTTATCTAGAGAGTAGGGAAACACTGGAACCAGCTTCCTAGAGAGCTGATTGGTGTCCCAAGCCTGTCAAGTGTTTAGGAGGCATTTAAACCATAAATGCCCTTAATAACATGCTTTAACTTGTGGTCAGCCCTGAATAGGTCAGGCAGTTGGACTAAATGATCCCTTTCCTTCCCAAACCTTCCCTTCTCTTCCTAAGCCTTCTCTTCCCAAACCTTCCCTTCCCAAACGTTTCCTTCCCTGTTCTTGGGGTCTCTGGCACAAAACTGTCAGTACTTATGCCAGTAAATAATTTTGGTCTTCAGAACAGTGTGTCACTATGAGAAAGGCTTATAGAGTAAAGTTTTTGGGATGGTCTAATTGCAAAATGTGCCTGGGACTGGATTTTTTATTATCCTTTTCACCTCTGGTACAGATATTGTTATAAAAATAAATAATTGTAAGTTGTTAATGATGTGAGAACAATGCTGACAAATGTAACACCTGCGAGTAGCTAAACATCTGGATAGTTAGGATTTTATAATTAAACAACTTTTTTATTTACTTTCCCTTTGTTCTTAACTACCTAGAATATGCAAATTGAAGCAGTCACATTTTATAGATTCACATATCTTCTATAAAATTTCACAGTCTTCAATTTCTTGATTTTTGCTTGCTTCTGTTTTCAAATGGACACATTTTTCTGTCAAACTCTTTTTTTTGTCTGAATAATTTTAATTTTTTTCTGGATAGCCGAGATCTGCATTATAAATTAAAATAATCATTAATAATTCAACTTGTAAGTTGCAGGGGGAAAAAAAAAAAAGCAACCTCAATTCAGTTAGCTTGAAAGAAATCAGGATAAAAGTGGTTTATTGATTTATTAACAACATGCAATTAACCAGCAGTCAATGAACTACACATTCAGGGTCAATATCCTAAAAACCTTTCTAAAACTCATTGCAAGAATTTCTAATCCCTCACACAGAATCACACAACAAAGCCCTCCTCCCTGCAGTAGATGTAGGTGTTATGTGGTTTTGTGCATCCCTGATGATATTTACACCTCACTGAGACACTTGTTGGTGAGACAGAAATCCATGACATAGATAAGTTATAGGTCTTTTTTTTTTCTCTTTAAACTACATATGATTCTAAACAGTCTACTCTTTTGTAGTAACTATTACTTTTAGCTCTAGAGATCAGGTATATTTCATCTAACTTTCTATGTCTGCACTGTAGACATATGAATCTGAGTTAGATTTTCTACACTCCCTTGTCATCGAAAAGATCACTTTCAAAGTGTGATTCTTCTGTCCTGTTTTAGATTCCTACTTTAGGATAAGATGAATCTTCATCTAGTAGTGTCCATCTTGCTTTATTAAATACAAATATATATGCTGTGACTGGTTCTGACTCACATGTGAAACCATAAGATTTCTTTAATTTATTTGGTCTTATCTTGGATATCCTTGAACAGTCCTTACTCCCAACCAAACTAACCTTCTCAACAAAGATGTTAGCAATGAATAGAGTCTATTTAGAAACTACGTAATTTATTTAGATAGCTAACCTAGTTTAGAAATAAAAGAAACAAGTAGTTCTGAAGACCACGTGAAATAAAGGGAATGGAAAGGGAAATCAAGTAGCACACAGGATTTTTTATAAAGAGTGATTGATAAGGTAGGGGAGAAAAGAAAACATTATCAAAAAAAAGTCCTTGCTTGACCTCACCAAAGAGTACTAGGACTTCTCTACAGTAACCATCAAATCAGTCTGATGGCAGCCGTAGTTTTCCTTCTTCCTAGAAAACATGGGGTGATCTGATATATCCTGTACTTGTTGAAAATAAAGACACTGTTTCTGTAAGAGTTCCCTTGTCTGCCTCCTCAGAGGTCTGAACTGAAAGTACTTCCTCAGTTGGCCACCCATGTCAGTAAGTAGAAACTGGTGTTAGTTGATGTGTGATCGTGTAATTCAGTTGTCCAAATATATAGATATTTATAGGCACACTAAACCTCTCTGTTTGCCCAAACATAGAGTTTTAGTGTAGACAGTTAAATATCCTATGGTATCAATGACATCTAGATAGGGCTACATTTTATTAAAACACCATGTGGAACATATGGGAGACCTGTGTGCTTCAGAAGTAAAGCTTGAGAATAAGTGGGATCTCTAAATGACTCTAGTAACCTCTGTTTTGGCAGCTGTTTTGGCAGCTATTTTGTCCCTCATGTCCTTATTTCTCCTCATTGATTGTTAGGGAATTCTGGTTGATTAGCACTACTTTTGATCAAACAAACTCCACCAACATAAATTTGTCTGTAATGTTATATTTCTGCACTTTAGAAGGACAAGTCTTTGAAGTTTCAAATCTCTTTTAAATACCCAGCCTGAGTGGGAGTAGGTGTGATGCCTCTTGGAGCGCTGCATGTTGCACAAGTAGAGGTAGAAAGAGATTTATAAATCTATGTTGTTTCTGGTGTGATGAAAAAATCTCTGTCATTTTGTAAATACAGTAAAGTAATGTTTATTTTGCAAAATTGTTCTGCTTGGTCTGGCTATTCTGAATTTTCATTTAAAGATGCAGAGTTGTTTGCTTAGTAGGACCAAATTTCTATCCTAGTTATGAAAAATATCTTTTATCATTGACATTTATCACCTCTTCCCTGGCAAAAAAACTAAGGCATGATCCAAAGTTTGAGTAACATTGGCTACATTTGTGCCACTCAGAGTGTACAGGTGTACAAAAGAACATTTTTCCCAGGTGAAATGGTGCAGAGGTGCTAATTTTTGCACTGTGTAGAGTGTAGATCCTGTGAACTATAAAATCAACATATCTCTATGACACAGAAATTTAAGTGAGTTCGCTGGTATGCTAAAAAAATTAATCCTTATTTTATATGAGGCTATGGATTTTGTTTCTGCATGTGATGTTAGAGCATGTGTATTTAACAGAGACAGGACAAGATTGACTGGATTGACTATGTAGGGTGTATAATGAACCAGTCTTTATACAGCCCTGCCCGTACACTGACTTGGACCCTGATGGGGATTTTGCATACACCTTAGACCTTGTACAGATCGGCCTGACAACCTACTGCCAGCTGTTGGCTGAACCTAGTTACCAGCACCAGACCTGCTCTGTTCTTGTTCAGGAAGGCCTATGGATCTGTGTCTGTGTAACTGAGGGCACTGCCCTGCCTGTCACCTTTGGCTCCCAACCCTCCATCCCTTTGGGAGCAGCTCACTATTGCTCTCCCTGAGTGTCTGCCACAAAAAGATTTGCAAGTTCGAAGGCTGAACTATGAAGACACAGGTCACAACCAGTCTTTACTAGAACATCTTATAATAATTAAGCTGTTATTCAATTTATCAAGTTGCTATTTTTTATAGAAATAGCACTATCTCTGACTATTCACACAATTAACACACCCTCCCATACATAATAGTGTGTCTGGATCATCAGCTGAGAGACCAACCCCAGAAGTTTACTCAGGTGTCAAGGGTCACATGGATGTGCCACTGCTTTCTTACTAAGTGGTTGGAAAGTATCTCTAGGAGTCCTATGTTTTATCAGGCATATATATATATATATATATATATATATGTATATATATATATATATAGGATGCTGTAGTCTCTGTCTACATAAAGAGTTGCTGCCTCAGATATGCTTAAAACTACAAAATGTTTTGTTGAACCAAATGTATGTTAGTGGCCTTGAAGACATTCAGCTGCTCTCTGCCATTCTGACTTTGTCTGTTCTTCCAGTTTCAAAAGGACTGACAGGAGTTATTCAGTTCCTGGGAGACTTTTAGAAATTACCCCTAAGCACTTTATTTTTTTTTTGTTTTCAGGCTGCTCTTTTTTTGGTAACTTTTTCTCCTTCAGCCCGCATAAGCACACATAAGCACACAGATTTTCATCTAATAGACCTAGCTAACAAGAGTTTCTTCTGGTACGTGTCAATGCCTATTCAACAGATATCCAATACCATGAAAAAAATAAGAAATGGAAACAAAAGCTAAACAACTTTATCCTGGACATGTTTGATGATCAAAGAAAGCATCTCTGTATCTAATATACTACTTTTTTTTTTTCCCGGTACTTGAATTAAAAGAGAATATTATTCTTATAAAGCTAGAAAGGTCAGAGACAAACTTTCTGCTTCAATGCTTCCCTGCCAAATACAACCTCCTCAGGGCAAGGGTTTAACTTTTGGAAAATACTTGCACTCTTTTGTTTGTAAAATCATCATTCTTTATACAGTGTGTTTGTGATCCATCCCTTTCATCTCACTGCTGGTTGACCTTTTTTTGCTAAGGTGCTGTTATTCCTCATTTCCTGCCCAGCCATGAAAAAGATTAGATTAGATAAAGCTTTCAATGTA
This sequence comes from Oxyruncus cristatus, assembly GCA_013399855.1. Classification (NCBI taxonomy): domain Eukaryota; kingdom Metazoa; phylum Chordata; class Aves; order Passeriformes; family Cotingidae; genus Oxyruncus; species Oxyruncus cristatus. The sequence goes on along the minus strand of VXAY01006932.1, from coordinate 465,654 downwards.
GGAACTTGAATATTATTTTTATTCACAAGTTTGTTGTCATGCCTAGCTGAGCTACTGTTTTGACTTCATTAACACTGAATGTAAATGGATACATGATACAGTAAAGAACAAATTAACAAGATTTTTCCTGTGAGATATTAACCTGTATCATATATTTTGAAAGTGTCTGCATTACTTAGGACATGTTCTTCCTTGGAACATTTATGTAAGTAGAATTCATTGAAGGGGGAATATCTGAATCAAAATTAAATAAACCCCTTCAAAATTAGTAAACAGACTGGGCAAATGTTCCCTCACCCCCTAAAAAAGAAAGGAATTATTTTTGGTTTTATCATTTTTCCTTTCCATGCTCATGTTATTACCATTCTCTTTTCCTGTATGTATCATCAGGAGGACCATATGAATAAGATAAAAGGTGTCAGAAACATTATTTTCTTAATATAGACTGTACAATGAAACACAAATATAGCACACAGAAAATAGAACTACTGTTAAAAATCTTATTCCAGAAAAAAAGTTTCCTTTATTTTTTTCCTTTATTCTTTCCATTGGTGGGAATCAGCCCCCTCTATTGCTTTGCAACACCCCCAAATAATATTTTATTGCAACAAGTTTCCTGGTAGACATAGTTAAACATTTTCCATACCGCTTTTCATCCTGGATAATTTGATCACTGTAGGGCATGTTGAGCATAATTTTACAAGAATTGAACATGGAAATTTACACGACAGAAAATAATTTTGCCTTGAAAAAATATTAAGAAGAGATAAGACACAGTACAAAATATTCCCAGATTGTTTATTAAAGGACAGTGAAGCAAATTGAAAGGGGAACCATTTATGCACTTCGGTGCACATTCCTTCCTCAGATGCCTTTGGTCACACTGAAGTGAGACTGAATAAGTGCCCACAGCTTATTCAGTTTCGTGTGTCAGGTAGAACATAGCAGGGGGTGAAATGTATTCATCTTTCTGTCTTCAAGTGAACTAAAAGCAATTTTATTCTTCCCATGTGGTCACTTGAGGTGCTTGTCATGTTCAAGTTAATGATATCAGGCACCCTCAGGTTGTTTAAGTATTCATGAAGTAATTAAATTCTCATTAACATATAAATAAAAGAAAACTGAAAACAAGTTTAGGAGGCACCTAACATCTGTTCTAATGCTTTTAAGTATTAAAATGTGCCACATACAGAAGGAAAAGTGCATTCTGTTCAGGGAAGTATTTTGCATAGATTATTTATAGAAACTGTAATTAAACTGATTTGGCATATTAAGTAAAGTTAACAGCAAAGCATTATTTAGGAAGTTCATGTATCTCTGCCACGTAAATATGGAATTTAAAGTAGGATATGGATAAGTAAAGTTAATTTTTGTTTGTTCAGAGATCCAGAAAAAATTACAAGAACAATTGAAAATTTATTCCTCTAGAATTAGGAAAATACAAAATCTCACACTGCAGGCATACTTCCAACTTTTCATTAAAGATACATTGATTTTTTTAATAATAAAATACTACTGACATTTGAAAACAACATCTCTACAAAATTACTTATAATTTAACAGTCGTGTCTTTAAATTGGGTTTAATGCACAATTGTATCATACAACTTGAGACTTCAGTTCAGACACAGCCTTACACCCTAAAATATATTTGTCCTTCTAACATTAAGCAATTTAGTCCTTTACATAATTTTTCCTGAAAAATAGTAGAGCAAATATATTTTACCTATGAGCAAAATGTGTATCCTGTGTTCTATAGTGCGTCACTGAAGTTTTCTGTATGATAGAAATAGTCAATAAACTTAAAAAATCTTGAACCATGGTTTGAGATTGATAGGCTGGAAAATGGCAAAAGAGAGAGAAGAATCTTTGACAGTAGAATCTTCAGAATAAGTTAAAATAACCATGTCACCAAACAGAGGCAGCTGTGGAAGAATGCATTTCTGAGAAGTAAATCTTTCAACTATACCTTTCAAGTGCAATGTACTGAATCAGTTGTGTTCTTTTCTGTTTGTAACAAGCTCTGTCTTGTTCTTTATTGTAATCTATATTAAAATGTATGCTGTAGCAGTATTAATTTATTGTGCTTTTATTGACATAGTAAAAAGTACATAAGATATATACTTATACTGCTCTTGGAGTTGGAGAGGGGCGAGCAGATGGCGAGTGACCGCCTGCCGTGGAGGACGGTAGCAGGACTGCAGGGCCAGGCCGGGCAGGAGCCGGGAGGGGGCCAGACTGGCCTGGGGGATCCCCGGACCAACAGGAGGGCGGGTGAGGCAGTCCTGTTTGGGGAGGGGGACTGGGTGAGGCCTGTGGGATCCCCCCGACCGACAGGCGGGCAGCCGCGGATGGACAGTGTGAGCGGGAGCCTGTGGTGGCACCGGCTTGGGGGGGTGTTAAGGTTAGGGTGGGTAGTGGGTTTTTCTGAGGTTTGGGGGGGTTTAGGCTGGGCTGGGGCCTTGGGAGGTGCCTGAACCCCGGGTGGGTGCGGGGACCCCTTATCTGTGTGCTTGCTCCACCCAGGGATATGTCAGGATCGTCTCTGTTCTGGCATTGTTGCAGTGAGGGTGGGACGTGTTGGGCTTGGCTCTCCTGTAACTTTTGCCTAGGAATGGTTTGGTTTGGAATTATAGCATCTCACAAGGGTGTTTAGGGCAAGGGAATGGCCCTGGGCTAGAGTGTAGGAGTCTAGGGGGAAGAGTAGGGAGAGAAAGACGTGTCCAAATCACTTTAGTAGGGGAGAAGCCTGTATGCCCTTACAAGGTTGTGAGCTGTGCTGGCGGTGGTATTTACCTTCAGTAGCATCTCCCATGCCAGACTGGTCAAAACTGAAGGGTCAGACAAAATGTGTCCATGGGCAGGATGAGCTCACCAGCCTTCTGGCAGTTATCCTAGGAGAAGGACAACTCTAATTTCAAACCTGGGTAGATGGAGCTCGCTTAGCCCTGTAAGGCCATCCATCCGAGAGAAGGATACTTTAATTAAACCTGCGTCCTGAGGACTTCACTGTCACTGTCCAAGCTTGCTAGGCCCTGGCAGGTGAACCTTAGGAGTAAAGGGTGGGAGCAGTTCTGCATATGCTGAGCCTCACCTAAAAAATCCACTGCACAGGCTGGAAGGATATATCCACACTTGTAAAGTCCTGTAGTGACAGGTGAGGGACGAAACGGCAGGTGATAAGGTGCACTGGAAGCCACAGTCCCAACCCTGCACGCAGGTGGTTCAGGACATTGGTCACCTGAGATGACAGTCTTGTTTGGCAACCTTTTTCAAGGAGAGCACTGCTTGCTCCACATGGAGAGGGGCCTAGAAAAGGTAGCCTAACCAAAGCTCATCTCCACCCTTCACCCGGTTGGTTAACCACAGCCAACGGGAATCTTCTGATGCAGTCAAATAAAGATATCTTGCCAATACCACCTAAGAAGACTTTCTGCTGTGCCTTTTGTAACTGGACTTGTCTATCTCGCATTGGCCTTTTTAGCCATCAATGTGCTTGTAGCAAGCGTGGGTAGAGTCCTTCTCAAATCTTCATTTGCAAAGCCTAGCCATGATACTGCTCTTACTTTTAACAGAGTGGAATGTATAACCAGAGAAATTTAACACATTTTTTATATTATATCATTAATTTCAAAAAACACTATTTCATGACATTCAAGGTCTGCATGCCTACTATACTTTCTCCTTGTTGTGTTGCCTACTGAGGAAAATGTATACCAATTACTAAATGTGTTTGGTGCATGCTGAATAGGATATATTGCAAAAAGGGCACATAGGCCTTCCTGAAATAGCAAGATAAACTTACTTTTTTTCTGGTTTTAACTGTGGCAGACAAAATCCAAGTAATTTAGAAATAGCTACAGTCAGTTATCTTTATAGACACAAACAACTATTATTCTTTTATAAAGAGTGCTATTCACTACCAGTAAGAACATTTACAAGCAACAAGTGAAAATATTCTCCTCTTTATTTGGCTCAAAACCTGTTGATGAACTCATATCAGTACCTGTCAGCCGTTATCATTAGCAGAGAATAGTATTTTATTAGTCATTATAAAAATGAAAAGAAGCTATATACAGCTATGCACAACACAGGAAAAAAAAAAAAAATGGTCCAAACCGCATACTGCAAGGAAGACACTAACTGAAGCCTGGATAATTGCAATCTTATACTGGTAAAAGCTCATGAAAAATTAATTTGGTGACTTGTGAAACAGGAACCAAGATTTGGTTCCTACATGCCTGCAGGACAAGGAAATTAAACATTACACGGCTTGCTTGAGAGAATTTCTGCCCCAGAGCAATTATCTGTGCTTGCCTAGGAATCCCTACTGATCTTAGATTATCTCACAAAACACATGAGAGACATACTGCCTAAACAAACTTTAATCTTTTTATGAACCTGAAATAGGGAGCAAAGTGATGAAGTCTAAGTCTGTATGAATATAAAGCACCAATATTGGTAAAATCTCTTCAGTGTGGGGAGGGGTAGTAAGCATGTTGTTGCATACACTACTGGGTCTAAATAAGAGCTCATATTTTATTAATATTAGTCAAAATTATTTTAGCCATCTTCATGAATAGACTTTAATTCAGGACTGAGGAGTTCTGGTTCCAGCATTAAATTCTGATGGAGAAAAGATGGTAGAATCAATAGTTGTAGACCACATTGGGTATGTTTCATAAAAATGATATTGGTATATATAAAATATGGTTTAGCCATGTTGCTGTCTAGAAACAAAACAGAGCCTAGAGAATTTACAACTCTCTCTGGAAAAAGATGTTCTCAGTTGTTTCCAGTTAAGCACTCATCTGTCTCTGTAGTGCATCTTCTGCTGCCAGACACAGTTACATTGAACATTACACTGACCAGAAGGGTAGTCACCAGTATATCAAACTGATTATTCACTTACACATGTACTTCACTAAATTAGAAAAGACAGACCTCAAAGACTCCCTTGATCATCTACACTGTACTTGTATGCTCACACACTAGCTATGTTTCTGAAAACTGCAAATTTCGCTGAGGTACATAATTTCCAGTGAAATAGTTTTATGTAAGCAAATTCTACCTCATGTCTTCAGGGTCATGACTCAATACTTTTTATTGTTGAAATGATACAATTGGTTCATTCTGAAATGTAGAAAGGTGTAAAGGTATACAAAACTTCAAATATTTCTCCATGAGAAATACCTTTGGACCAATTTTAAAGACATTATGTTCACATAAAAAATATTCTTATTTTTTTTTCAAGCAGAAATTAAGCAGATATCAAATGCTTCATTTAATTTTTGCTGACAATTTAAATGATTGGTGTAACTTTACATTTAAACCACATTTGATTTGCATGAACTCTCATAAACCCAAAAGTAAAGAGATTAATCATTGTGTAACTGAACAGTAGAACTACTCAGTTTCACACAGTTTTGTAAACATTTGGAGGATTTTTATGTCAAAAAATTAAAGGGGAAGGGTTATTAAGTTATGGCTTTTTAACCTCAAATCCATGGTACTGGTTAGTGATGAAAGAACTATTGTTTTGGAGATATTCAGGAACAGAACACTAATTTGCTTTCTATCATTGTCTAGGAATGTTATTCTCCAATTTAATACTCCCATTAAAACAAACAAACAAACAAATCTTCAATTGGAGGCACAAAAGGCAAAGATCATGGTTTGACATAAGAAAAATTTACTGGAAACATCAATGAGACAAGAAAATGAACAGTAACAGCAACAATACTAATAACAAAAATTATTCACATGCAAAAAAGTTATTCACATGCAAAAATTCTCACTTGTGGAGCTTGCGACAATAAACAGTGTTGGACAGCTTCTCACTCCAATTTCTCGATTAGAAGAAACACCTTCTCTGAGGAAGAGCGTCCCTTTCCCCTGTCCCTAGAAATGAAGGGAGGTGGTATGGAATAACCTCCATGTCCTAACCATGCCCCTTCCCAGCTACCGCAAAAAATTGATCCTGTCCTGGCCAGGACCAGGACACTCTCTTTCTGTCTAATGGAGTTACAGAGTAAATTAGAATGAGTAGGACAAAATCTACAGAAGGCAGTGATGGATGACATTTGCATTATGATCAAGCACAGAATCCATCCAGATACTAAAAATGAAAATAATTTTATTCTAACTTTCACAGAATTCCCCTTGCCTTGTGGAAGACAATAAAAAAATGCAACAAGAAAATAATTTTTTTTACCTTAAGCAGCAATAATATTTTCAAGGAATAACGGAATATTACAGAAACACAGCATTCATGTTTTTTTCCCTGATTGTCTTGGTTATTAAATAGATGTCAAATTAGCATTTATTTTGTATTTGCAAATAGAACAACAGAATTAATAATTCTAGGAAAGTCATTGAACCATCACAGTGGGATTTTTTCATAAATGACTGGGAGTGATCAGCCGTGTTTTGTGAGAACAAAACCAGTTAAACTAGTTAAGATTAAAGTAGGGCATATAGTTACTGTTTTGGTTTTGTTTTGTTTTCTTTGGGTTTTTTTGTCACCATATGCTTCTCTGAACCTGAATAAATCACTACAAGCAAGGCACTCAAAGTACTTAAAATTAAACACCCTACATTCACTTCGATCCAATAGAAAACTGTCTTGTCTACAGTGTAAGATTTGTTTCAAGTTTTAAATGTAGGGAAGGGTGGGTCTACCTGAAATACTTGGCATAATAGTCCTGTATAATTCTTATATTTCTTTCACAATTGTCACCTATATATACACATTCTGTATAGTTTCAGTGAAAAAAAACAAAAGAAGGGCAGTTGGAGGCAAAGTCTTGATAAAGCTATTCCTCTGTTTGCTTTTTTTTTTCATTTAGATAATGATTTTTCCAGTTACTTGTATTAACAAGTAATGACCAAACTGGCTGGCTACATACTTGATCTCTACCTCTTGGCTTTCCATAGCTAGCTTATTTTCCAGCTGAAAAAAAAAAAATAAAAAAGGTTATAATACCTTAATAGCACTTCTGCACTACTGCCCAACTTCAGATCAGAAATAATTTTGAGAATATTAGTTTAACTCAACGAGTTAAGATTTCAGAAACTAAGGCAAGTTTAGAGATCAGTATTCCGGATTGCTGCTATGACCCTGGTGAAATTAAGCTTCTGAGTCTCGATTTGACAAGAATTTAAGAACATTTGCCAGTGCGCCTTGTTGACTTCTTATCAGTGAGATCACTGCTTTGCCCATCTGTTTTCATCTTTGGGACCTAGCTCACCTTCCTTGGTGGAACAGGCTGTTTTTGCTGCTCCCTCATGGGACTAGTCTCTTCTTACTGTGCCCAATGCATAACAAGGAGCATTGTTTTGCCCAGTTTATTTGGTGGTAGGGAGCAGATGTTTTCCTTTCACTACACTAGAGACTCTTGTTCTCTCTTCTTTTTTATCACAGGTCTAGCAGTCCCTTGCAACCCAAAGCAGAGTGCCAAAACCAAGCCCTGACTGCAATACATACATTTAGACAATAAAGTTCTCAGCTTCCCTGAAGTACCTTCACTTGCTTTTTGTCAATATGTAAAAGGCACTTTTTCAGGAAAACTTCAGTTTTGGAGTGGTTGCTCCAGGCTGTTAGATGAATGCAGCAGGAGCTGCAGTCTTGGCTAACTAGGACACATGGGGAGGTGAGTTGTGTATCACCCCTCCTTCCAACTCACCTTCAGTTTCAAATACAGTGTTGGGAAACCACGCTGGGACCAAATGATAAAAAACACTGAGAAAACAGGGCATATAAATTACTTAGAGTTTTGGAGTGATGGTATTTTGAAAACAAACCAAACCTCTGAGCAAGATAATTCTTCCCAAAAAGAGTTCCTTTTGGTTTATAGAATATTTAAGTTAATTGGTCAAAACCAAATACATGTAGGTCATGTTGTTGTCCACATTAATAATACCAAAAAAAGCTAACATTCAAAATAAGTGCGAGATAATAGAAATCAGTGGACCAGAGTCACAAAAATTGTTTTATTTTAAGTAATGAATGAATTTTTCCCCAATTATCAAAGGGAAATCCTGTATTGAAATCTTCAGGTCAAGGTGCATTCTTGAAAGAGATTTTAAGCTCAAAGTGTGAAGATAAATATTACAGTGAATCTATGACCTATGCTATACAGGCAGTCAGAATAAACGATTTAATATTCCCTTCTGGCCTTAGAAGTGGTTCATCTGTGGTAATCTTTAAAAATCAGTCAGTTCATAAATTATTTCTGAATTTTAAGAAAGCACTAGATAATTAAATAAGTGCATAGGATAATTAAAAATTATCAGGTAATCTGATCCAGTCTTCTCTCCATTCTGCTGACAAATATCTAAGATATTTGACTTCCTCAGAGTTCCAAATTTACTGTTACTTCTTCTCTAATAATGAAAGAACAGGAAAAGATCATATATTCAATATTGTTGGAAGTGATTAGTGGATTTCACTACCAGAACACTTCTTATCTTAAATGTTCTTCTTAATTAACCTAACAAGTCATTACAGAGCAAAACAAACCAATTCTAAATGAATTGTTCATTCTCACAAAACCTTGCTTAGTTTCTTTCTCCAAGGCTCTAGATAATATTACAGGATATTATCAGTTAGAGAGCTAATATATATTAGGGGATTCTGTAAGATTTACACCCAAAATAGCCCACAAACCATAGCATAAAATCAGAGAGAAATATAATCATAAAATAACCCAAGTGGAACTGTACTTTGGATATTTTTTTATGAATGCTATTTATGATTTATCAGAAAAGTGGAAGGAAGAAAATGATAAAGCAGAATCAGTAAGGACAAAAATATCTTTACCTATATTTTGTTTGTATTTCTTTGATATATTCTATGAATGGGTTTTTTAACAATCATTGCCAAGTCTCTAGCATAACACAAACTAGTCCTAAGGATAGAGATAAATAAATGTAAGACAAGCATGAAAGGAGCATCTTTATGATGTTCACAGTTCTTAAATCAACCAACCGAAAAAAAAAGGCAAGAGTGGTACAGACTTAGGTGGAAATTCATACATTCTGTTCACTCTTACTATTGGAATTGGTAGAAATTCTAGTCTACACCTTCTGCACATAAATGAGGGGAAAAGACTAAATGTAAAATTTTTTGTTAAGGTCAGAGAAGCAAAATAATCTTTAAATAATGTTCTTCATCTTTGCACACTTCTGGTGTGGCAAAAGATTGACAAATAATTTTTCTACCAGGAATTTGTCAATTTCTATTTTTTTTAAATCTTATTTCACTGGAGGTGGTCTTTATTATTCCTTTTTCTGTTGAATTTCAGCTTCTCAGCTGAGATTCAAGATTTATATATTTTTTTAGTTGTATAGTTTTGAGTTTTGTTTGTTTGTTTCTTTGTTTTTAAATGATATGAGAATCACTTGTTCCCAACGATTTTGACTGAGGTTCTTGGTTCATAATTTTTTTTTTTTTTTTTGGTTTAGGTTTGGGATTTTGTTTATTTGCTTCAATGTTTTTCATTTGCAGTTGTTTATCTTTTAAGGTAGGGAAGAGGAAGTGAAGTCCATCTCTTTGTTTTTTTCTTTGTTTCCATCTTTCCCTTTAAAACTTCCAAAGAGGAATGAAGAGAAGAAGGAAAAGAGCAAAAGGGAGATAGGGAAGAAGGAAGACTGGCAGAGAGGGAAGGAATCTGACAAGAACACAGGGTGAGCGGAAATAATATAATCAGAATTTACCGATATATTGGATGATTCTGTATTTATCCCAATGCTCTTCTATCTACATTTATCAATAGGATTTTCTGAACATTATGTTAACAGTGTAGAAACACCTGTTCATACACTTAGCGACATACATTATTTTTTTTCTTGCATTTTGTTTTATTTAAGGGAAAATGGTTGGGAGGGGAATCTATATTTTGAGAAAAGAGGAAGAAAGATAATACAACCTATTATATATGTGGATGCTTCTGCTGCCACACAAACATGAGTCTTCCAGACATTTCAACTTAAAATACATAGGAAACCAGTGTCTGATTAATTTTTCATATGTTATAAGCATTTCACATTATTTCCCTTTTTCTCTTCTTAGAAATACACAAGACCTGGAGAGAAATATTGAATTATAAATCAGTAATTTCAACAGAAACCTAAAATAAGATCCTGATGTAATTTATTTTATAAGTTATTATTTTTTCATTTAATATTTATTTTAAAAAATGTTTTTTGTTTTTTTTTTCCACATAACACAGTGAAACACTATTCATTGTATAGAAATAAAAGCTGCAAAGAACTAGCAAGCCAAGTGTACAGAAGCCAAAGAGTCATTTCTCTGGCAAGGGAAATCATGCAAGAGAGTTTGAAATAGCTCCTTCTTCCTGCTCATGTTTGTCTCTTGTGTTTAATGGTTTTCCAATCGAAGAACTGAATGATAAGTAGCTGGCTTGAATTTTTATAAGAGCTCTATGGCAGCAATGGTGAAAGCTTTATTGCTGTGTGACCATAATCACAAAAAGTCCTTCAGTGTTTAGACTGTCATAGAAACAATTATTGCTACAAGACATTTTAAACCCACTATTATTAAGTATGCAGTTTAGAAATTTTACTGGAAGAAATACCAGAGGATTGGACTCAGAGTTTTGAATTCTGGCACTGAAATATACTGGCAGGGGCTTTGCTGTTCTACTTTCTTACTGTTTTCACCAAAGCAGTCTGAGTATTTTGCATGTCCCAGTAATTTGCATTCATATAAATAGCCAGATCCTGTAAGGGATTTAAACAATTTTTTTTCCTAGATCTACAATGACCTAAAATCCCCATGTCACTTGCTACCTAACAGTAGGAGTACTTACATTCCTTTTTATTACTCTTGATTTATTTAAACTTCCTCACATGTCCATGGTAAGGTTTAGTCTTGATAGGTATCAAACTGCTTAAACACTGTCATGTAGCTGAACCTGATCAGGACCAAAATTATCAAAAAGGTCCATGTCACAGTAATGCTATAGAATATAGAATGGTTTTGGCTGGAAAGGACCTTCAAAGATCATCTAGTTCCACCCGCCTGCCATGGATAGGGACATCTTTCACTACATCGTATACCACAAAGCTCCATCTCATGTGACCTTGAACACTTCTAGTGGGGGGTAATCAAAACTTCTCTGGATAATCTGTTCCAGTGTTTCTGTTCTTCAAGAAAGTTGTATTTGCCTCTCCCCACAGTACTTTAGACTAGTATGCATCAGGTATACTTGATATCATGTCTGCTAAAGATGTGTGTCTACAAGACACAATTCAGGTTTTATTATTCCAGGAAGAAAAAAGTCTTAATTACAGAATGTAGAATACAGACCATAGAAATATTCAGTTTCAGTCTTGAAATCTGATGTGTATTTGTATTTTATTGAGGGACAGTGTCATGCAGAATGCATGGACTTAACTGAAGTCTCTGGCTTTCAGATGAATAGCTTCCTTATTTTTCTCTTTTTTTCCCATCCTGGATGAATCTTGTTTCATTTTATTTGTCCCCATGGCATGGCTTCAGAAAGAGATAAAGAACAGCTGCAAATGATTACTGACATAACCTGCAATGTGATTGTTAAGGTATGTGACTGTGAGTTTGAAAATGGAATTTTAAACATTTCAGATAGCAACCTCGTATCCAGGGTGAATGAACTAAACACTAGAAACCAACACTCTTATCTAAAAGAAACATGTAGTCTGTGTTTAGGATAGCACTTGAGTCTGTTAAGGCCAGTTTACTGAAGTTACCACTCTACCAACCCCAGGATGAGTCAATAGTGAGTCAAGAAGTGTGTGACACTTCTTGCTTTACAGCTGTGAGTGAGCTTCTGTTCACCATATCACTTGCTGAAATCTCAGAATTCTGAGCTGTTGTGCATACCTAATGTCAGACCTGTCATAGGGCTCCATAATCATTAAAAAGTCACATGCTTGCAATCTCAGGATATGAGCCTGCTTATCTTCTAGCAGATCTAGTCCGAAGTCATTTACTTTGTATGGACAAGAAGCCTTTTGCTTGTCCTTTTGTCTTTTGTCTCTCTAATCATTGGCAAATTTTTTTTTGATCCAGGCGCCTCATGTTCAGTATGGTAAGGATAATTACCCTGCAATTATTTCAGGTAGTCAGAGACTAAATACCTTAATTACAATTATAGAACCAGTTGGCAGAAATAGAGGATGAGGCCAGTCAAGAGAGAGAAGAAAAATAGCTGTCTGGGGGAAGATCTTGAGTAAAAAGTCTACAGTCCAAGGTGTGCAGATATCTTGATGTTTATTTTCCTGTTGTTTTCTACTTGAATCTTATATAAGGAATGCTTGGAGTATAGCCCTTCTTTAGGATATATATAAAATAGAAGAACTGCTTGGAAGAATCAAGAACTGCCTGCTCTAGGAGAAGTCCAGGTTGGAAAATATCTAAGGAAACTCAATGTGCACAATTCCATGAGTCCTGATGAGATACATCTGTGGGTCATGATGGAATGGGGGACAGGTAGGTGAAGTTGCTGTGCCACTATCTACTATATTTGAGAAGTGGCAGTCCAATAAAGTTCCCACTGATGAAAAGGGGAATCTTAATTCACGTCTTTAGAAAGGGGGAAAATGGAAGGCCAGGGGAGCTACACGCTGGTCAGTCTCCCCTCTGTGCCCAACAAGATCACGGAGCACATCCTCCTGTAAATTATGCTAAGGCACATGAAGAATAAGGAGGGGATTGGTGACAGTAAACATGGTCTCTCTAAACTAGAGAGGCATGGATTTGATGGATATTGTCACTTTTCCATTCTGTTCTAGAGTGATCCCTAAGAGGTGGGATGAAGGCACTTTTAATATATCCTGTTGAAGCTGTGCTGTCAGAGAGAATACAGAATTTTTGTTTCTTAGATGTATATGAAGGACATACCAGCCACTCTTTGCCTAAAGAAGAGAAAGTAGAAAATTTGATTCTGTATCTTCTAAAGCACTGAACCTAAACTCTCCATGTGTTCCACTTAGTAGACTCTTTTCAGGGAAATTGTAATAAGTAGATAATGTGTAAACTCAGAAGCAACTACATCCATATCTTCAAACAGTATTAAAAAGACAGGTGCAATAGCTGAATTTATGGTGTTTGATTCTGTTCATGAATATGAAAAATGCTTTACATGTAATAGACTTTATACCCCTGATACAGTTAGTGTCACACCATATGACTTCGGGATCTTAGCTGAACTTGAGCACAAGATTCTGGGCTTTTTAGTTAAGTGAAAAAAGAGGTGAAAGTATATTTTTTTAATTTATGGAAGATATATGTGTTTTTATTCAGTCCAATGAATTTTAGTGCCTTTTGTGTCAGCAAACTCTGAACATGGATTCTTACTTTCAATTCTGTTGTTTCTATATTACAATTTCTAGGGAAAAAAAAACCAAAAACAAAACCAAAA
>VXAY01006932.1:404065-446297 GCA_013399855.1 Oxyruncus cristatus | reverse complement strand
TTTTTTTTGTGTTTGTGTTTTTTTTGTTTGTTTTTGTTTTGTGGGGGTTTTTTTGTTTTTGTTTTGTTTTTTTTGTTTTTGTTTTTTTAACAATGAACATCTATATATGTTCTCACTATCATGTTTGTTTTCATAAATCTCAATCTAAGTATTCTTTTTCTACTAAAATAATGTTAAAACAATTTTTGAAAAAGTCAGTATGGACTACTATAAAGACATCAGAACACTATCATACATTTCTTTCCAGAAGATGTACTATTCTTATGACACCTCTGGGAAAGACTTGTTTTAGCCTTGGAAAAAAAAATATAAATTTACTTTCTTGTGCCTATTAGTTAAACTGCATATGGTCATTTCAATATTGGTCTCTAGTCACATCTTCCTCTTCTGTTGATAATTTCACTGTAAGTTAAAGTAGAGGAGTTTCTTGAGTGACTGCGCTAAAAGAAAAGTTGCAAATAAATCTATTGTTTCTTGTGGCTGAAAAAGAACTCCAAATCCTCCACATCTGGTGAACACAATAAGTTTCTCATTTAATTCTTGACTTAATGTTGGACTGGATGCTAAGGCTTATATTTTAAGCCATCAAAAGCGTTTTTTAAAAAAATCATGATTGAAATGAGCACTACTTTTGCTCTCGTATACTACTCCCTCAGAAGCCTATATTGGACAGCTTATAGTGTTTAAGCTCCATTTAACTTTCTATAAAGCGATGTGACAGTACAGAGGACCAAAGACTGAGAGCAGCCACATAACTGAAGTCTGCTACCAGCAAAAAGAATCTACCATGAATAAACAATGACCAGGTAGTTTCTCTCTGTGATACCTAATAAAGGTAAAGGATAGTCAAGCGTCATCCTTATACTGGTGCACTTATTATTTGGACAAAAGAAAAACATAAAATTGATTCAGGTATAGAAACACAAAATACGTTTGTATTGTTAAGCCCTCCCTTATCATTCTTCATTTTATTTCCTTTTTAAATTTAGTGTGTTAGTCAAGTCTATTTCATTAATAGTCCTGTTCATGAACATATTTCTTGATTAATTTCTTTAGGAAAATTACTTTGCCTATAAATCTATAAACTTTCTTTGGATTAAGGTTACATGATACCAACAGAAATGTGCAATGATGTCTCTGAAGCTTTCTGTAAGGAATATAGGTTATGTATAAGTAGTCAATTATAGTTGACCTACACAGAATTCTAATTCAACTCGAAAAGAATCATTGCTCCTTACAAAGTAAAACTTTTTCTTGACTTTTTGATTATTTTTAATTAAAAATATACAGGTATTAAAAACCTCATGTATTTCCTATTCATTAAGTACTTCAGTGATAAGGCGTTCAGAACAAATGAATGTATCTTTTCAATTGTTTTTCAATTAAAACAAATTTAAGGGAAAAGTAATACATATGTGTAAATAATGGGGAGAACAACAAATATTGAATATGGTAGGACTGAATGAAGAAACAGCTCCTCCAGTTTACTTCTGACAAGAAATTGGCCCAACATTTACTATAAAAATATAGGTTCTCTTTCTGTGACACTTGGTCGTGATTCCTATTTAATACAGCACAGGATTAACTTTCTCATGAGCAGAATGACCTGGCAAAACATGGCTCATGGCCTACAGTAAATGCAGGAAAAACTTTTCCACGATAATTTGTATGGTTCTAGTCGTTTTATCATATTTATGATTTGTGTAATTTTATATTAAAATTTCTTATACTTCTTTAACCAACAGAGGTACATATAGCACCATCTAGAGATATAAAAGAAAAATTTTTAAATGAAGCACTATCAGACAACCAGCACACTAGATGACTTTGCAATTTACAAGTAGTGTTCATACCATATTTTTAAATGACAAGCTGAAAGAAAATCATATCTTCTTAATAGGATGCAAACACTTGTCTAATGTTGATTCCCTGCATGACTTTTCCAGAAATGCACAGACTGAGCAGCTTCTGACTATGATTTGTGTTCTATGGCAAATTATTAAGATAATGAGTAGATTACACAGTATTTAATGACATTCTTAAAAGCCCCTCATGCTGAGCAGAAATATTAAATATCCCTTAAATAATATGTACGATAAACACAGAAAATCAGACGGGCAATAATTAGTATGTAGTGTTATTCCACTTAGAAAAGCAATCACTTAAATGCTGCTACTATTATCTATTAATATGCATCCACGCACACTGAAAAACGATGATGTGGCTGAAGACTAGCCAACTTACACTACAAACAAGATTCATAGTTCTCTAATTTTGCTCAGTGAAGGAATTAAGCACTTGCATCTTCATAAAACATGTCTATAGTTACTGTACAGTAACAGCAATTTTTTGCTCTGTAAGAAGTCTATTTTCTTTATCTTTTACTAAAGTCAACAGATTGAAGCAAAAGGTAAAGATGAGAACATGGCTCTTCAAGATTTTTTTATGTCTGTGAAGGAGTGAGACAAATGAACTTTCTTTTCATCCCTTTAACTGCTTATTTTCTTATGTGATGAGCTACTTCAGCCAGGACATTTCAGAGCAATTCTTTGCCCAAAAGAAAACAACTTTTTTTTTAAAAAAAGTATCACATATATATATAGTTATCAAACTTTGACTTTTACCCTTAGGCTATGATAATATTTAAAATCCTACTGCTGTGTCAAGATGTTTTTAGCTGTGTTAAATCAAAAAGAAAATCTAAAATAAATTTATTTTCAATATATTACAATAGTCTCCAAGTCCTTTCATACTGCTTGGAAAAAAACCCTAAATGTAATTAAATTAGTGACATTATCTGACTGTAAAATGAGAACACTGGAACCAACATTACACTATTTACAGGGAGAAAACCTATATTAAAATTTGAGTTATAATAAAAGTATTAAAAATATTCAATATATTGTAAGAATACTGGTAAGAGTTAATGACAGCATTTCTCTAAGGCTTACTATTTCTTGCTTACAGGAGATAGTTGTAAAGAAATTTGCCAGAAGAGCTGAAAAGTGATAGTTGTAGTGTATATGAAGGTCAGATACAGATTACTGATATTTTAAAATTTATTAGTTCAAGACTCTTCTTTTTGTGAAATATGTCTCAGTAATATGTTATTGACACAGAAACACACAGCACAGCACTAGCAATCAGTGAAGAACAGTGTTTTGTTATTATCTTTACTTGGTTGCATCCAATGTTATTTCAGGCTATATACCTGAAAGTAATTTACTTTCTTCTATTTCAACCTTTAACTCTAATTTAATGAGATTACTGTGATTCCCAGGAACAGCTTTCAGTCATCAATAGGATCATGGAATTGATTTTAGAAAGATTGTGAAACAGTAGAGGTAAAATTTTATTTATTGAGAACTGCATATTCTGATCTTTGTTCGAGTAGTTTGGGACATACCTCTGAGGGGAAAAATACTAAAGCTGATGTAAAAGAGAGCAACATAATCTGGTTTTAGAGGTAGGATGTTGTTTATTCACACAGGCTTTTCTCCTAGGAGAAAACAACTCCAAAGAGTGACTCAGGTATTCTTTTAAACTAGGTAGGATGAATAATCTTCTGGAAGAATACTGAAGGATGGAGGTTGAAACAAAAGTGCCTTGAAACAAGAAAAGGATTTACTATATTAACTATGTATCCACCTTATTATCTATAAGCTAACAAAATTAAAATATTACTTTTACTAAATGATGACTACAAGCATAGTAAAAACATCTTTAGCTTTTATTTTAAAGTGAATTTTAAATAAAAGGAAGAAAATTGTCTTGGAATAGTACTATTTCTTTTTTAAAAATGAAAGTTAAAGAACTCTGAATTATGGACTATGTCTTTTTTGAGCTCTATAGGTTGATCACATGCAGTAAACATTAGCAAATCTAATTAAAAGGTGCAAAAACCGTTTTTTCTAATAATATGTCTTATGATTTTCAACGATCAAATACAACAAAGAACGTAAATAAAAGTTACCCTTTGACCTCCCTTTGGAGCTCAGAAGTGTTGTGTACAGAACATATCAGTATGCAGCTACAGCAGGCCTCATTAGTTTGCCATCTGCCATGGTGGATAGATGCTAAAATGTTGTTATTGCAAGGTTCATTGAGCAGTAAAATTATAATATTTAAAAAAAAATGTATTTTAAGTAAAAATCCCTTGAAAGAGAACAGCTGCCGAATGATGACTGAGGCTGTGATCCCATTAAAAAAGAAAGACATCAAACAAACAGAAGAAATTTTAAAACAGTCATATCAGCCTTAGCTCCTTGCTCCTGTAAGAATGCTAAGTGGCTACAGAGTGAGTGAATCCCTTCAATACAGACATACAGTCTTCAAGGCAATATTTAAATGACACACAAAATAGTATGTTATTTCTGTCTTAGCACATCTTCATTGCCTAAGAGTTAAATTACTGGAACTGTCAGAGAATTTGTAGTTGTGCTATATTAAAAAATCTTTTCTGGGCTACTTCTATTTATTATCAGTTCCAGGAGGTTCCACATGAAAAAAGGAAAGCTAATAACACCAGAGATTTTTGTGATTTTGGATGGTTGTCCAAAAAATGTAAGGGTAAAACTGTTAGGGCAGTTTTGGGATTTATTTTTTTTTTAATAAAATCATAAATCGCATTTTTTCACTAACAAACTGTATCTTTATTCATACGTAAATCATTCATACCCTCTGAGACAATCCCATCTTTTAGACAAAGGTAAAACATTTTCCTTCCAAATGAAACTGCCAGCTATATAACTGGGTTTTGCTGATTTGCCAGAAAGGAGTAAATCACATACTCTGGCCACTTAACTTTTCCAAATGCTGTCACAAAAACCATAAAGTTTTCTTATTATATAAAATTTTCTCAATGGCATGGATTGGGATAACACTCATAAATTTTAGAAATAGATTTATTTTGAGCCCAGTATTTTTTTTTTTGGTGAGTGCATTACCTCTGTATTTGTTAAAAAACAAAATTATTATCTGCGTGACCCTGTGCATGAAGAAGAAATAGGTTTAAAATTAGAGTCTGAAACTACAAGCATTACTCTGGAACAGAAAAAGTAAGGATAAATTGTGGCCATGTAAGTACCACAGTATTAATTTCTTTAGATTTTTAAAGTTATATCATTTAACTCTGTATGTCTAGGATTACAAAAAGATATTTTTGAAATTACTAGAAACAGCAAGAACTAGATTATCTCTTTACCTCAGATGTTAGAACACTAACCGGTGCCCAGAAACATTCTGGCCACTGAAATACTATCAGCTGTGGAGTTAACTTCCATATTTCACTCTCAGACTATTTTTAGGTAAATTTTCTTCTGTTGGGGTACATTGTCTTTTTTAAAATATGAGATCACATTAATTATTTTACATAAGAAACCCCCGACAAACAAACCACAACACCAACAAAACCCCCAAACTCACTGCAATTTTATCTTGTAAGACAAATAGTTGCTCCTCCCATTTCAGAATAATGTGCAGTTCTCTAGAGATTATTTGACAAAATAAAATATAATCATGTTAAAAAAAGTAATAAAAATCTGAATGTTATAGAGTTAACTGATTGTGATACTGTTTTTTTTTCAAATATTGTACTTTTAGTAAAGTGTTTTTCCCGTTATAAATATCAGTGATATTAATGTAATAAACTGTTAGCAAAAATATACTTTTTTCTGTCTCCTTCTGTATCAGATTTTTTTTCCTAATAAAAATTAAAAATAGTATTCAAATCTTCTCTGCGTGACTCCTTTCTTCTTCCTGTAGGTAACAAGCAGTGTTCCCTACTGTGTTATCATAGAATACCCTGAGTTGGAAGGGATCAAGGATTGAGTCCAACTCCTGGCCCTTCACAGGACACTCCAAGAATCACACCAAGTGCCTGAGAGCATTGTCTAAATGCTTTTTGAACTTTGGCAGTTTTGATGCTGTGACCACTTCCCTGGGAAGACTGTTCCAGTACACAACCACCTTATGGGTGAAAGACCTTTTCCTAATATCAAATCTAAACCTCTCCTGACACAGCCTCATACCACTCCCTCAGGTCCTGTTATTGGTCACCAGAGAGAAGAGGTCAGTGCCTGCCCCTCCTCTTCGCCTAGTGAGACTGCAGTGAGATATCCCCTCAGTCTCCTCTTCTCCAGGCTGAACAAGGCAAGTGACCTCAGCTGCTCCTCATACGGCTTCTGCTCTAAACCCTTCACCACCTTCCTAGCTCTCCTTAAATAAAGCTCTCTAATAGCTTTATATATTTCTCATATTGTGGTGCCCAAAACTGCATGCAGGACTCGACGTGAGTCCATACCAGCACAGAGCAGGGCATCTCTCTTGACTCGGTGATTCTGTACCTGATGCACCCCAGGGCATGGCTGTCCCTCTTGGCTTCCAGGCCACACTGTTGACTCGTATTGAAATTGCCATTGCCAAATCCCACAGTATTTTATTTCTGTAGTTTCATCTTGTCAACACAAGATAAAACTGGAGAAATAGTTTTATAGTTCCACTAACTTTCTGAGGTGCTCAATGTTTATGTTTGAAGATGTTGTACTATCAGAATATGGTAGAAGCTATTCTAAAACTGTGAAGACTTTTTAAAGTAGCTTTTGGTAAATCCCATGCATAATATACATGATATGGATATAATCATACACATGAAATTTAGAATTTGATGGTGACTACTACAAATTTATTCACATGAAGTGGATTAAACTGGACTTCACATTATTATTTGATACGTGTGAATTACTTTATTTGCTCTCTAATTATTATTTGAGAATGCTACTTTATATGTTAAACATTGTGCATTATAGTTAAGTAAACTCTGGATATTGACATATAAAAGTGACATATAAGGAGAAGTAGATAATAATTTCACATTTTAGAAAATTTTCTAAAAGTGCAAAATTCTGACAAAAATAAGTGCTCATCTTCCTCTCCCCTTTAAAAAGGCTGTTCATTACATAGACATTTCAGCTGGAATTAATCTCATTTAATTTAGGATATAATTAATATCTAGAAATTCCTCCTTCCTCCAAGTATTGAAAGGGTATGGAATACATTTTAAGGCAGGAAGCACTGATTAATACTAATAGCAAACATCCCCTCTTCTAGTGTGATATGGTATGGCTGAGACTTGAGAAATAGCTTTAAACATCTGAGATGGAAAAAATAGACTAAAATAAGCGTGCCTGAAAAATAAAGTGTACAACATATATGTCAAGATATGTACACCAAGACATCAAGATACAGTGAATTCATAGGTACAGACATTTTAGAAGTAGGAAGTACAATTGAAAGACAATAAGAGGAATAATTATATTGTACTGTATGCTGTATTCTCTTCCTGAAGGCAAACACAGAACAGCAATTCAGGTTTGTTGAATTAGACCACAGCTTTGCATTAAGAAAATGTCTGTAACCGTAATGATCAGTATGGATGGGTAACAATCAAAGGCAGGATCAAATTTAAAGGGCTCATAATGCAACAGCAGCTTGAGCTCCCAACCATAAACCCAAAAAAATTAAAACACTTTTTTTGCACTCAGTGAGCTGATGTTCCACATTAACAGTAATGAAGCAGTTAGCCTGGAAAACACATTATTTAAGAGTGAAAGGATTAAAATAGAGCTTAAAGAAGATAAACCAGGGAACAAACAGTACTTAATTTCTAAAATAAAAAACCTTATAGTTTTATACTGTCAAGCAATGGCTAGGCCAGCCTCTCCATTCCCTTCTTACCCTAAAATGTCATTCTCCGTCTGGGAATGGCAGGTCTTTCTATGTAAAAAAGTTGAATGAAAACTAATTCTGGTCTTGTGGGGCAAGTTGCTTCCCTGTTGCTAGACGTTGCTGCTAGCCATGTTTCACTGTAGGTCAACTATTTCTTGCTCCTCTCTCATCCACAAATTCCTGATACCATTCTCCACTCGCAACATTATTGCTTTGTTAGGCATTTCTCACATATTGTTATTGTTAGGAGCTTTACTAGGATATCAGGCTCTACTGAGTATTCTGACCAACATCTCCAGTATTGTAAAGAGCCCCTGTTAATCTACGTAATGGACATAATTTACAATATCAGGATTTCTTGAACCTATGCAGATTAATTGATTTCTGACAGATTTAACAGGTTCAGACCTCTGAAAACCAAAATGGGAACAATGTTCCAGGTTCAGTCCTAATTTTAAGAACATAGTCATAATAAAGTTTTACAAAAATATAGTAGTATCACCTTCATAGAACAGAATACATCTAATTACTGTAAAGAGAAGGTGGCACTATAAACAACTTATGGAGAAGGTAGAATATTGCTATTGACTTCAGTTAGACTAGTTCTTATCTCCCAGTCTTACATATTAGCTAAAAAGACTGATGCATTCCTCTAGACACTCATCACTGAACAGCAAGATGGGCTCAGGGTTACTAACAGAACTTATCAGTACTTAGCAAGAAAATTGAACATGAGTATGATGTGACCTGTGAATTGATCTATTCATAATTTTCCAGATACTCTATTTCATTTTTATTATCTGGAAATGGATGATTTGGTAGTTTTTTATTATGACTTATATGGAAACTACTAACTATAGTTTTGTGTTGTGTTGACTTAATTATTTATTAGCTAGATAATTTACAGGACAATGCAATCTTAGTAGCGTAAATCTTATGAATTACTGTGACAATGTGTCATTATTTACAACAGAAATAGTGACTTGATGTGCTTACACACACTGTAACTGCTCATAGATAACAGCAAAAGATCTTTTAGCAGTAGAATAAATAATAAGATGTGTTGAAGGGTAACTTATACTTTAAATGCATCAATAACGTAGGAATTTAAGTATTTGGGTTAAAATATGTGTGTAATGTAAACCTGAAATGAAATACACAGCAAGTTAAAATGTGAAATAGCTTAATTGAAAATAGTAATATCATAAATTACAACCCTGATTACAATTACAAAGTCACCATAATGTCACCATAACATTCAAAGAAACAAAGGTCTATCCTAAATGTTATAATCTGATAGACAAAGAATAGAAAATGTTTTAGTAATTATTTAATAAATGATTGTGGTACTTTCTAAAAAAGTACAGCATGGTTGTTCTAGACACTTAAAAGAAACTTAATAAATACAAAACAAATTGTGGTAACTGTTTAACTGTCTCAAAGAGCTTACCTTGTAATTTAAAATTAATATTTAAGAAGTATGTTCAAGAGATGAAAGACTGAGAAGGAAAAATGACAGAGCTAAAGCAGAGCAACTGCTGATTGACTGTCATTAGTGCCATGAATTTCCATTAAGTTTGGAATAGAAGCAATCTGTGATAAAAGTATGGTAGCTGTCACATCAACCTGTACCTTTTTTGTTATCATCTATTCTCAGATATTCTTCAAGGTAAAGTTCTTTTGTCATCATGCTGAAGTTTTGTTGCCAGCAGAATCTGTCTCTAATTGGCTAGTGTTGCTCAGGGGGACTAGGACCAAACAAGGTTAATTAAGTATTTAGCAAATCTGATCCATATTGTAAGTAGCCAGGATCTAAGAGAGACAATTCTTATCTAAAGTATCACTGAAGCTTTGTAAACAATGTATGTTCTTGAAGGCAGCATGGATTTATATCGTTACTTCCTGTATTGTGCAGATCACTTGACAGAGTCAAGTCTTCGCAAAGGAGGAACCACTATTTTCACAGTGTAACAGAATTCACCCTATATCACTAAGATGGAAGTTGTGAATATTTGTGTGCATGAAAAGCAGATTTCTTTGCAATCTATCAAAGCATCATAGTGATTGAAACTAGATAAAACATTACACTCAACTACAGCAAACACAAGATTACTGTGACCTCTCCATAGTTCCGAAGACATGAAGAAGGAAATATATATATTAATACACTTGTACAAACCAATACTCTTTATAAAGTTATTTTGTGAGTAATGATGGAGAAGTAACAGGAGAGTTAACACCTATAAAAAAGAAATCTCTTACAACATGTAATTTTGCTCAATTAAGTTTCTGTATAAGTGTCCACAGGCACCTAAAAATTAGATTGTCCTTTTCCCTTTTTAAACCTTGATACTGGCTTTGTTGTCACCTGCTTCACTGGAAGAAGAGTTTCAGATGAATATAGTTTTCCCATATTTTCAAGTTTGCAGCTATAGAGAGCCTTTACAATTTACTCTGCCACTGTAAGGTAAATAAACATCCTTTTGTGGGGTGGCAGAAAAGGGCAAGGAAAAAAGAAGGGATGGGTTGGAAACTTTCCAACTGCAAACTCTGCCAACAAATATTCTATCTTTGATACAAAGGTAAACTTATAGTAGTAGCAAGGCAAAGTTTGAAAGAAAAGGTCATATCCTTCATTAGTCTAAACAATGTATCTTCCAAAAAAAAGCTAGGCTTCCCAGCCTACTAGCCCTTCCAAATCTGATAAAGAGGCCACAATCTTTAAACTAAATACTATGGGAAAAAAACAACCTGTATATTATTATTGTCTTTCTGATTCATGGGGCTATATGAAATTTTCCTTTCATGCTTCAGCAGTTTTTAATTTTGCTCTTCCAATTTCCTAAATTGTATTTAATATCACTGTGCTCCATGTTGTTTACTGTGCATATTCCCTCTGTTAACTATTCAGGTTTGTAATTTGTTCTTGGGTTTTTTTTATATTCGGCTTGTGGCAACCTTGGAAAAATCATGGCACTTACTGAGATTCTGTCACTGTCAGTAAAGGATTGCTTTTGTCATTATCACTTCTGAAATTCAGAAATGACATTGAAATACATGATGATATGTATCTCTTGCATATTTTAATGGAGATGTGTTACATGTCTGTATCTATATATATCTATATAATATCTCCATTATATTCTTTATTGAAAATCTAATTTTTAGGAGGTATATCCCAAAAATAACAGTAGGTGGGTATAATAATACAAATCCAGAAGCAGAGATTTCCGTCACAGCCCATAAAATTCATGAGTTGAGTCTGTTGTAAAATGCTATGGTGTTACCAAACCATATTCCTTCACTTTAGATTACAGAAATCATTTTTGTTCTGAATGTGTTTAGTGTTCTCATTTTACATCTGTGTTCTCTTTCCTTTTTAATACAGCTGGGGGGGGGATATTTATCAAGGAAAATATGTTCTTTGTAAAGGAAAAAAAATAGTCTGATAGCTATATTGTCCATTAAATAATACATGTGCCACATGAGATTAAAACAAAGAGTTCCCAGAATGAAATTCAGATTTTGATCTAAACACGAAGAAGAAGAGAAATAGATAAGGTAATATTTGTTTCTGACACCATTTTATCAAACTAACTCTTTGGAGTCCTGGTAGGTTAACATGAAATTTTTTTGTCTATGTTGATCCCTAAACAACAGACATGCTGTAATTACAGGTAAGTAAGACAGTCTAAATTAACCAAATCTAAAAAGGGCACAAAGGAAAAAAAATAAAATATAATACCTCTGATACCTTTTTCCTTTTGTTTTAGTAGTGGCCACAGTAGAGACATGAATGGGTGAATCACAGTTAATGAGTTAAAACACAGAATCTTATTGCAGCAGAAAATAAATGAATCTGTATTGTTTATAATTAAAACAGAGAAAAAAAACCAAAACAAAACAAGATACTCAAGAGGAAAAATACCACCTAATAAATTATTTTAGTCAAATTAGAGGCTGAGAAAACAAAGAATTGTAAATTAACTAACCAGGATATACTGAGTAACATGTGACCTTGTACCCAAACGCAAGTATACTAAAATAGTGTAATTATCAATTATACATAAGCTTTTGTGATACTGTGAATGGCATAGGCAGACACAATCTAAACACATTTCATGAGTGGTTGAGCAATCAAACTTTAAAATACCATATTTCTTTTTATATTTATGTAACTAAAACGTTCAGGTTCTATTCCAAACAAGATACGGATTTTCTTAAGTGCTGATGCTTTAAGGAATGCATCCATATATAAGGATAGTCTTACTAGTGACATCCAAGTTTTGTCCTATTATGTCAGAAAGCTTTAATAGAGCTGCCTAGAAAGGTGAGGTGTAAACTCAGAATTTAACTCACTTCATGAGGCTGACCATCGTGATTTCCAGGAAAGTGAGGGAAATCTTCTAAAGGTTTTCTATAAGTTGCAAAGACTTTCTATATATTTGAAGATATATACGTATCTTCTCTAATTGTTTCTTTCTGACTAAGAGTGTTTGCTCCTGAGGTTTGTGAGGTACACATATAAAACATGCTATTTCCTGAAGTTGGGCATTTACAGCAATGTATTTTGTGCATAATTATGTTTATGTTATTAAAAACGAAACATTAAAATTCATATATTAAATTGTGAATTAAAATTATGACCACAGAGATATACCGTCAGTTCCAATGTTCACATGGGTAAAATCAGAAGTCTGAGCCATGGACTTTCAAGCAGGAATGGAAGTTTATTCTGGGAATGCTCACAGCTGCAGCAACTGGCAGCAGCTGGGTGGCAAAAACACACCCTCCCAGGGCCTTCCAGCCATGCATATCAAAGGGGCCCTTGGGCACACACCGTGCTGCTTCCTGAGCCGTTTTCCTTTTCCCCTTGTGGAAAGGAATGCTTCTTTAGCATCTTCTCAGGTAAGAAAGTTCCCTGTTTATTCTTGCAAAGAAGTAGCTCCATGGGAAGGACAAAAGGGGATTGTTCTCACACATTCTCTCAACATGTATTTTTTTAGCCACAGCAGGTTTCTTGAGCAAAGAGAAATTTCCATATCAGTTTGCCTCCTCGCTGTCTCTTCCGCAGGTCCCTGCAACACCCCAAATACATAAATAATACTACATAATTATTAAAAGAGATCTGATAATTATAATGGGAGTCAAAAGTAACAAATATAATATAATTACTAATATTTGATTGTTAGTTTTTTCATTTCAGTTTGTGTTTAGAATCAGAGTGATATATATAAGGAAAAATTGATAGCAAATCTATTTATAGCTGGTTTTCATATTTCAGCAACAAGATTGGTCATTTGTATCCTATTGGATCAACTACCAATCTAATGGGTTTCACATGTTGACTTTTGTTGACTTAGACACTTGAAAATGTCAGTTTCTTACTTAACAAATGAGAGCACAGATTTGAATTAGGTCACAAAATTCAAGCCCTTTTATCTGCAAAGTATTCAGTTCCATTGTTTCATTTTGAAGTAAGTAATTATAGTATAAACTAGCACCTGGCTTATTTGACAAATGTAATTAAACTCAAATGACATAGTTTTTTTTTCTTTTTTTTTTATATTTTTTTTAATGAAGAACTGTATCATTTACATTTTTAAAAGTTTATTGCTCTCTGCTAGGCAAATTTATTCATAAAATATCAAGATACTCCCTAATAGTCAGAGGGGGTTGTATTTTTAAGATTTCATTTCTCAGTCTGAAATTTAATATTAATTTCCCTGTCATTGTTAGGCTTTGTTTACGAGTGCCAAACATAGTGTGGCTGTTAAGAAACATCACTCAACTTTCAACTGACCGTGTCTATTTTTGTTCTCTGCAGTATTATGTTTTTGCAACTGTGTGTCATTTATAACCTATAAAACAGCTATGTTCTTGAATAATCAAAAGTGGCAGAAATAAAAATGCTTGCACAGTTTGCCTTTTGTTGAATCAGAGTTGGGAACAACAGATATTCATTTAACAAAGACTCATAATCTCTTCTTTTTTATGACACTCAAAGATTCAATCCACAAACAGGTCAAATGTCACATTTAGAAGTACTGCTTGTTAGAGACAGTTCTGTAAAGTGATTTTTTTTAATGTTTTTCTCATTGAGACTCTCCTTGTGTCAATTAAGGGAAACTAAGATGGGTTTCAAGTAGAAGCTATTCATTCTATCAAAGCATGGGTTATTTTAAAGAAAATCTAAAAAGCCCACTCCGTGATGATACACACCACTTTCATGTATGCTGATTAGAAAAGAGTATCTTACCTTTCAAAAGCTAAACAAATACATAAATCAGAAAAATATTCAGAGGAAAGCAACCTCCTCTGAATATATATATATATGTAGAAAACCTCCTCTATGTACTCCTATACGAAGTATACCTCCCTCTTTTCACGTTTCATGTGAGTTGATATGTTTTATCTGTTAACACGTCATGTGCAGCTTTAACCTGTATACTTTTTCTTGGTTTTGCTAGCTTAGAAAGTCCAGGGACTATTGCTGTGTATACTCAGACATTTTAAAATGTGAAGCTTTGTAATTTTTTCCTTTATTAGTGCTACTTCCCTATATTGAATTGTGTCTTAGGTATCCCTTGTATGACATAACCATGAAGTTTCCTCCTCTCCTAAAACTGTAGGGTTGGTAACACACTGAATCGTTCACTGATTCTGAAGCCTGCACCTCCTCCTATTCAGACTTTTTGTCATAATTGCTCCAAATCCATGCCAAAGGCACTTATGTTACTTTCAGTCCACTGTCTTTTTCTCCCACAACTTCATGGAATTCCCTGAAGAAGCACTTCGTTAACCATTGGTTTAAGGACCTTCAATATTGGCAAGTGGCTTAAGGACCTTCAGTATTTTCTTCTACAACACTTGAAATTTGTCTATATGTCACTTGGTTCACATTAAGTGAGTATTCCACAAATGAAACAAAGAGAAAGTGAGAACTTAACCTACTATGGAGGTAGAAGTTCTACAATATGAAGAGATGAGATTCTGTTGCAACTGCAACATTTTACTGCAAGGGCAAGCAAAGTCAGGATAAGAAGTTATAAAAAAATAATTTGGATAAGTAAACTTCACTAGTAATATTTTTTTTGTGATAGATAAGGAAAGAAAAACAATTATTGAAATACTTCAGAGAAAAAGAGAAGATAAAAGGAAAGGTAAAGGCTCTAATTATCAGAAAAGAAATACACTGGAGGGGATAAAAAGTAGAATTTGTAAGTACTTGCTCTGCTTCAGTTCACTCAAAAGGGCTCCTGTGTAAAATGATTAATTATGCTGGGAGTAGATGAACAACATAAGAGAACAGACATCAACACTCTTAAAGAGCAAATGAGCAAATACCTGGACCAAATTAATGTTTTGAATCTGTAGGGTCAGATTAAATCCATCAGAGAGTGCTAAAGGAATTAGTCAATGAACTTTCATAGCCAATGGCAAGTGCTTTTACAAAACTCCAGGGACAACCTAGAACTGCAGATTAGTAGCTTCACATCAACTCTATGAAAAATTTAAACCAGACAGAGATGTAACATGAATAAAAGTAACTATAAGTGCTAAAATTATTTTTAAGGCCCAGAGCAAAACAAATGTTAGAGTTTAAAATGAGCTTATGAATTAGACAGAAGAAAAGTCATAAATATGATTTATCTTGCCTAATAAACCTATTTTCTAGAAATGTATACACAATCTAGGTGACTTTTCTCTACATTTTTTTTTCCTGATTCAGCTCCATATAACTTAGTGTTTTACCCTCATCAGCTTTTACCAATCTGCATTGATCATTATTATAAAATTATTGTATGGTCACAGAAACAATGTAAAAAAAACCAAAAAACAAAGACTTGCATGGGCTTAAGGATGAATGGATGGAAATAAACCAGGTTCCATTTGTTTCTCAACCGTGTTAGATGTTCTGAGATGATGTGATCATCCAAAGTAATATCATATAGTTGAATTACTGAATCACTGAAAACAAAAACAGTAGAGACTTTTCAGCTTATAGTAGCCAAATAGTATTTTTCTCTGGCCAACAAGAACCAAACTCTCTAGTACCTGAAGGTTGGTGCTAATGGAAACAGTTTGGTTTTGTCACTGCTTATGCTTCTTTCATAGTCAAGCACAAGGTAACTTCTAAAATAAAGGGTACATTGATTAGAATTTGGGGATTTTTTTTAATCTTTAAAACAGTTTATTTATTGGGAGATTGCTTTTTTCACATACATGGGACATTTGCTCAGATGACGTATATGAAGGGCATTGACAGAATCTGTAGGATTCTGTCAGAGAACAAAGGTAGAAGTACTACAGAGCAGGTAGCAATATTTCAATGCAAATAAGAAGGTTGGAAGATTACCTATCAAAAAAAGTGTTGCACTGGGTATTTAGACTGATAGTAGAGAGCAGATGGATTTTGAAAAAGGAGCAGACGGATTTTTGGTTGACATGAGAGGAGAGCTGTCAAAGTACCAGCTGTGGTTAAAAAGGAAGAGCAACCAATTGACTGTCTGTGCCCTTTTTTGGCAGATGTCAGGTTCTGTTATCCTTTATTTACAGAGGCTCAATTCCTAGAGAATCCACAGAGGAAGGCAGTCTTTAAAAAAAGTTGGGATATTCTACATCTGGCACAATAAGAAAGCAGTTGTCTGACCCAAATAGGTGGAGACAATTAGGGAATGAATGGTTAGCTGGACTTTATGAATCTTTACTGAGTATTTTCCACAGAACATCGGATAATTAAGTTTCAGTTTAATTAAGCTCCATTCTTAATATTTCACATTTCTTTCTGAATTTGCAGGGTGTGCATGTTTTCTAGTAGACCACGAGGCAAAATATTGGCAGGGACTTTTCCAACTGAACACACACACTATGTCAGAATTGTCTGGAAACTACAACGTAAATTGCCGATATATTAGAACCATCATCATTAAGGCAGCAAGTTATTTCAGTGTGATGATTCCCCACACAATGTAGTTCAGAACAATAGACACCTGTTTTCTTGGATAGGTGGTGGTTATGAGTGGAGAAGTTGAGTGGAACAACAGGGAGTGTGAAGTGGAATAGAATTATATCACATTTTCACCTTTCTAGAGGCAATTATATAGTTCACTGAAATAACAATTGAACAATTATAAATCTATTCAGAAAAATAGAAGAGCAGAAAGGTTGTAACTAAAGTTTCATATGAAGACCAAACACTAACATGCATATGAGCCAAATTCCTCTCAAAATTCCTTACTCTTTCTTTGTAGATCTACTATAAAAAGGAGACAGTTACAGTGCAACAATTGTAAATATATATCTCTCAAAGACCATGCTGAACAGGACATGGATATATACCTGTATAGTGTTTTAATTCATATTTTTTCAAACAAATCTGACAGGAGACCCTCTGTATGAAATACCCATATTAACAAATAGTGTGGGACACCCAGGAGTCAGTATGTAAAGCAGAGTTGTTGCAGATGAGGATTTAATACAAAAAGTAAAAATGTTTTGCAAGTTTTTACTTCATGGAAATTTTTGAAGGTCATGGAGGTTTTTAAACTAATTCTAGTCTTGCCCTGTGAACTGAATATTTTTTAGCAGTACTCTTTCAATATAAAGGAACCAGGCTGTAAGTTCTAGGAGTTTCTGTGACTGGAAGAACTGTTTCAAAAATGCTTTGTTGGTCCACATTCAAAACATAATGGTCATGTCCTTTTAGTACCCTTCAGTTTGCAACAAGGAATAGTGTCAGAGCACATGGCATGAATTTATTTTCAATTAAACTAAATTGAAGGTGTTCTTCAGCAGCCTACTGCATGCACTCCAGTTGCAAGTAGGTAATCAATCCATAGGACAAGAATAGAGCAATATCCAAAGTAAAAAAAAAAAAAAATCAAAACAAACAAAAGACCGTGAAAGGGTTCCCGGACCCATGAATATACTAAGAATGTCTAACCTTGCCTCCAGTTCCTCACTTTGCAGATCTTGTATAACTCCTCAGGACTTGCTGGAGTAAGGATGTTTGGTCAACCTACAAACAAGCTACTGTAAAATACCCAAAGGTATTTCAAAATTATATCCTACCACAAGAACCAGATTAAAGCAATCCTCACATCATGTAAGAAAAACTTTTTTGCTAATTATAGCATGTTTTCAGCATGACAGGGAATATGGGTGATTTGTGGCTCAGGAAAGCAGTACACACTACTTTGCCTTTACTGACAGACAGAAGCAGGTGACACTTGCTGGTACTGAAATCACTTACAGCTAGGTTCCTGACAGGTTGCCTTCTACACAGATATTTGAAGCCAAGATATAATATAACCTAAAATAAATGACTGTGTTCACTTTCTAGTTTTTTCTTAAGGAAGAGATGATGGGATTGATTCCAAGATCTAAATTCTCAGCTTCAACCTCTTTTGGTTGTAGCCTAATAAAAGTGATTTTTTTCCATCACTAGTAAAAGGCCGTGAGCTTTGTACTAACCTAATAGTGCAAAGTCTTGGCTGGACTTGCTTGCCTCTTGATGGTTTTAGCTTATTTTAACCATTCCCTAGGGATGAAATTACTGTTGTCCATTTGTTTTAAATTAAAATCTGTGAATGACACCTATGTTGAAGGCCTGACAAACTGAAATAAACATTAAAGAGCAAACAACAGAACTTTCTGTCAACTGAGGTTAAGATACACTGTTGTACAGCTTTCAATTTTTATCTAGACGACCATGAGAAGGAAAGTGTGCGGGATATCAAAACATCTCCCTGAAAAAGAAAAGACATTATTCTTGCTTAATGGAAAAGGGGGGGGGATGCTAGGTACCACAGGGTAGATGAAATTACTTCTCAAATTATTCCTGAATTCTAGATTTGGAATGACTACTGCTCTTATGCTGTTTTATAAAAAGGTTGGCTGCTCTAAAACAAAGTACTTGTAGAAATTATAAAAAACAATAAATGACCGGACACATATCCTTTCAAGAGTAGATGAAAATAGGTTGTTGTTAAAAAAAAAGAGGGAAAATGATGTTAGGAAAGTACTTAGAGGAGTAAATATTAAATCAAAACATGTTAGACACATTTAATTGTAATTTTTAAATAAAGGAAACAAATAATTTTTTCTGATGACTCAACAACAATTATAAATATAGGAGCTCAGAAAGAGTTACTTATAGAAAGAGCTGCATAAAATGAAAGTAATTTAAAAAGGTTTTTTTTTTATTTTTAGACTTGAAGTTCTTTCAGTTCTTAATGTTGGCTTATGCATATAATGTAAAAAAATATGTAATTTAAGACACGAAAATAATCTTTATTCATATATGAGTTTAATCCCCATTTTTCTCAAAACGTCTCAGCAAGGTAAGAGAATGGGTAAGAAGGACGGGTAGAGATTTTAACAGGTCCAGATACTGATGAATGATTTTATTATCTAACTTAGAAAAATCTCTGATCATTGCATGTTGACATTAATTCTGTCCTGAGTCTTATAGTTGTCCTTATTCTTTTTACCAAGGAAAATTTTAATACTGAATGTAAGGTTCCACTTCAGAGAAATAAATTCAGGAACTACAGCATCTAGAACTCAGAAAAGCACCAAGTTATAAGACTAGATTTGATCAACAGGTATTCTAAGCAGCTTAAGAAAAACACTGGCAGGAGAATGTGGAAATTGAAAAGAGAATTTATCTAGCTAGGGGTGAAACTGGAATACCTCTTCTCTTTGATGAAGAACTAATGAAGTAGTTTGTACAGTTCTCTGAAAACCTGGTTGTGTTGTATTATTCTCATTTTTTTTCCTTTGTGTATCTGGTACAAGACTGTCATGACCGAAACATGACATAATTTTGAGTAATGTCTTACATTTCTGTAAAGTTAAAATGCATTTTTAAGTTTGTTGGTTGATTGGTTTGATCTGTTTTTTGGTTTTTTTTCTTTTAGAATCTCCTTTCTTGTTTTATGCTGCTGCATCTGACACAGATAACTGCTCTATGCTTTTCCATATTCTTGCAGGTGTCTTACCTTACTTTGCCTTCTGCTGACTATACAGCTACCAGATGCACCAAGAGGTTTCAGCATGTTGAAAGCAGCACTTGTTTCATCACTACAGTTCTACTGATGTAAATTGTTAAATTTTAAAGCAATTTGTTTATATGAGAACTTTTTTTTATGGTACATATAAAACTACATAGGCTCAATTTTTGCCTGTAAAAATTAAAGACAGATGATTGTGACGCTTGTTTCTGCTGCCTAGCAAGTATTTTTCCACATACTTGATTTCTCCCGAAGAACTTTGTTAGGCTGCATACCTGCACACGCTAAAAAGGAGCACAAGGGCACAAAAAGAGGTGGGGAAATCCCAGGAACTGCATCAGGAAAAGAAGACTCAGGAGAACCTTAGCCCCTTGGTCCAGTGGTAACTCTCATGTTATGATTCAAAGTGAATGGCTCTCCCATCATTTTACAGAATTTGGGGATTTGGGACACGTGAAAAAACACCTGAGGATTACACTACAGTTATTATGGAATGTTTAGAGGAGGATAAAAAGGGAAGGGAAAGGGAGAAATCCAGATTTGGGGAAGAACAATAATGGGAAAACAGGACTAAGGGTATAAAAGAAGGTGGCTGTAGCCAATGAGTACACTTGTCTGGACACACTCTATGCCTGAGCAGCAGTTTGTCCCAACATTACTAAATTCCACATCTAGTTATTTTCCTGGTCAAAGGCTCTTCTGTGTGCACATGTATCTGTGGTGCCAGCAGCTGGAGTCAGACCAGTGTTCAGAGGCCCGAGTGTTGGTGATGCCAGCATCTGGAATGACATCGAGTATTTAAGCAAACGTGGAAACCGGCAAAGATCAGGCAGGACTAGCCATCACGTAGGTGAGACGTCGTGGGAGACAGGGAAAGTGCATTTTCTTCAAGGCTGAGAGCACTGGGGAGCTGATTACTGGAGGGTCAAAGGGAGTCCTGGCCAGCTGCTGAAGAAACTGTGGGGACTGGGGTTTGATTCAGAGATATACTTGCATGTGTGTGTGTGTCTGTGCATGTGAGTCTATGAGTGTGTGTGTGCGTCCCTAGATGTGAATTACCTGAGAAGACCAAGGATCTGCGATGGGATCCTGGATGGACTGCATACCCAGATGCACTGTGTGTCTCTGTGTGGGAGCCCCTGGCCTTGGGTGTGCATATGTGCAGGAGCCTGCAAATGGAGTGACTGGGGTAAAAGGAGTAGATACTGATTCAACTGTGTGTCTGAGCCAAGGTGCTGGAGGGTTCCACACCTTGCATATTCATATGTATGTACATATGCATATCTGTATATGCATTATGTATATATATATATATATATATAAAATATGTATGTACCAGTATATATAAATGTTTCCCTCTTTATTTTTGACCTTTATTGAGTTCAGCCAGAGACGGAATGAGGATAAAGCCACTGGTGCTCTTTGTGTGGGTGTGAGTTGAGGGTGTGCGTGTGAGTTGAGGGTGTCTGTCTGTGTTGATCAATGTGGCTGATGTGTGGCCATGTGTATGTGCAATGAATACATGTATATGGTGTGTGCATGCTCAGCCTTGCTACTGGTTGGACCTACGGGCATGGAGCTGCAGCAACTTCACCTCTGTCAGACTGCTGGATTAGGTCTCCCACTAACAAATATCTATTTTTATAACACCACATATGGTCCAGGGTTTGCAAGAAGAGGGAAACACAGGTATCAGTGCACTATGGATAATTGTTTTTCCAAATTTAGCTCCTTTAAAATTTACCAATTATCCACAGTGAGACTGTGATTTTTTGCAAATTTTTGTTACATTTGAAAATTATTTAAACTTTAAAATGAAAACAGTTCAAATTTTAAAGTTCGCAACATAAAGTAGTTCCTTTGTGATTTATCATGTGGTTTATGTTCTTTAATTTCTTGAGAATATAAACCCATGTTTTTACATTGCTGCCTTAGATCAAAAGATTTTGTGGCTCTTTTCTGTTAAGATCCTTGAGCCATTTGGATAGACCTGACAAATTGACTACACCAAGTGTTTGATGTATCTGATACATTATATAAGACTTTTTATATTTTTTTCTGCTTCTTCATAGGATAGTATAGCCTTCAGTGACTGTCGCTGAACTCCCTTAAAATGAAATTAATTTTTTCACAGACCTGTTTTGTTGCATCATAAAATAAATCTGAGGACTTTAAATTAATTTTCTACCAAGACTCACAACAACAAAAGATATTTGTGAATGAGAATAAAATTAGATAGTGTGGATTTAGTCAAATAGAATTAAATTATTAAACTGCGACAGCACTTTAAATATATTTTTCTCTCTACTTACTCAGATGCAATTACTATAATGCTTATTGTTAAAATCCAATTTCATTTTATTTTCATGTTTTAGAGACCATTGGTCTGATCATATATGACTTCTGAGTGAACCCAGTAATAAGACTCATGTTCAAAGCATTTTTTTCATTATGTTCTTAGGATGGTATCAGTTTTACTAGCAGTTAAATTTTCTGCCTGAGCAAATCTACTGAGTGAGTGGGGTGGCTTTAGTGAAGTTATTCCACAGGAGCTGAAGTCTGCTCCAGAACTAAAACTCACTCCTTCACTATGATTTGTGTGGTCCTTCACTGAGATGGATTTAGAAGTTCCATTCTAATTTATTTCTTTGTTTTAAACATCACTTTCAACTCTTGATGTTAAACGTAACACAACACAAAGAGGATAACATACCAAAGACCACTCAAAAAATAAAACACACACAGAAAATATCTTCCTCCCCCTAAACCCAACCAAACCAACCAACCAACCAAAAAAAACCCAAACTAAACAAACCCCAAGAAAACCCCCAGACCCTAATTTACAAATATACCAGGGTCAAACCCAAAATACCAGTTGGATTTTTTTATTTTGTCATTTACAGCATATTATCTGAAGCAGTAAGAGACACCACATTTTGTCCAAAATTTACAAGAACTTTCATAATGTTCATATTATTTTGAGGAGAAGGAAGATATATTTATTCTTTTAGTTCACTTGACATGCCCAGGGATTAACAGCAGAGGGCTGCTCTAGAAAGACTGCAGACCCAGGAGCCAGGTGTGACAGCAAGGCAAGCAGGGTAGTGCCCTCAGCAGCAGCGACACAGACTCACAGCACCGAACAAGAGCAGAGCGGGTCTGCTGATGACAACCAGGACCAACCAACAGATTACCTGACAAAACTACAGCAATGAGGTCCATGATCAAAACAGGTAATTATGTCAACATGTCAGGGTCACCATTCAAGCTCCAAAGTGTAGGGGAGGAGAGAAGCCTGATCTACTAAAGGCTTCTTACAGCTCGTTCTCACACAGACCTTTTAAATCTGATCCAAAGTTACTCCACAGTACTGTCATATCATAGCTAGGCTTGAGAACCAGCAGCTAAATCCCTGTGGGAGAGAAGGATGCAAAGGAGGCTGTTGTTGCACTCAAGCCCATAACAGACATTTTGGAGGGAAAATAAGATTAAATGGAATACCAGCATCCACCCAGAAGCTGTCAGAAAGGGTAATACAACACCCAAGAAAACTAAGAACTTGTGATTTCTGCTCTCCCAAATTCTGGGGATCAGTTACTGATGTGACACAGCAATGTTCTTAAAGCTGTTGTTGATAGGAAACCTCCTGCAGGTTCCTTTACAAATACTAAAATACTTAATTTACATTGGAAAGAAATCAAAGGGTCTCTAGATATCCTTTGAATTGCTGTAATGAGAGTTGTACTCACTGAGAGTTTCAATCAAAATATTGTTACTTATTTCCCTAGATCCACTGGGGAAATCTTTCCTTCACATCAGCATGATTTGGAGATAGAAGAGAGGCTTCTGGGAAGATGGGAATGATTGATGCTGAACTTTATTATGGAATTTTTTTTTAATAACTTTGTTATTAAGAAATTTTTAAATGAAACATGATCTTTTACTTGGCTATTTTCACCCTAAGGTCACTGTATTGGAGTCCAGCTAATCCAAAGAATGTATATATTTGGATTAATATTTCTGATTAATCAGTCTATTTGTCCATCATCTGGTTCTCATTTAGGAAAGTGAGGGCCTGAGTTGTCTGGAGTACTGCGAAGCCTTGGGCTCATGAAGTGGTGTTTTCTGGGAGAATTATTTAATATGTTGCATGTTTTCTCACATATTGATCAAGAACAAACTTCTCATTCGATGGTATGGGGTTAGGAAGCAAAGAGGCAAATCATATCTCTGGACAATCCCCAAAACATTTTTCAGATACTATTTATTATGTGTAAAAAAGAGAACATTCATCATTTATGGTTAATTCCTTTATGTTTAAACTAACTGTTTTAAAACATATACTGAAACCAGTAAGTAACACATTTATCATATAATCATGAAAAAAACCTGATTGAAAATAAATGCTATTTATGAAATCTTTATTTACCTGCTTAAGCCAAATTTAACTCAAATCTTGCTTTATTTAATCTGATGCATTATTCTGATTTATTTATTTGAGGGAAAATATTACAAATGGAAATTTGCCTGCAAATGAATAAGTGCCTAGTTACGGCAATGTCCAATTTAGCTCAATTCTAACTGTTTGGCTGTTAAATTTTTTCATATTTAATAACAAAAAATCATATTTTTAAAGTTTTTAAGCTCTAAAATGAATAAAATGTTTATGCTGAGATTGCCTCAGTATTTAATGGCATCTAGCACAAACTTTAACAAGTAACAAAACTCGAACTAGAAGAGCTTTGAAGGCATGCTTTTTGTCTTAATTCATAGACCCCACCATATAAATATAAAACTTTCAATGAATTCTACCATATTGTTACAATCCAACTATGACTGTCAAATAAATAC
Organism: Oxyruncus cristatus; assembly: GCA_013399855.1. Classification (NCBI taxonomy): domain Eukaryota; kingdom Metazoa; phylum Chordata; class Aves; order Passeriformes; family Cotingidae; genus Oxyruncus; species Oxyruncus cristatus. The sequence goes on along the minus strand of VXAY01006932.1, from coordinate 421,704 downwards.
ACACATAAGCTAATATACTGTATAAACCCTTTGAATCTATAATCAATCCTTTAAATTCAATTCTAATACAATTTTGCTATAAACATACTAGTCTATTAAAAAATTCTACACCTCATTCTATGGTATGAACTATAAACCTAAACAGAAATGCAAATATGATGAGCAAATGGTTTTGCTCTTTAGGTGTGTTCTTTATAGCAATTAATTAAAATGAGAGTTAGGTAAATCCATCATGACAGAAATACTTCTTCATATACATGCATAATTGGAATGATGAATTAGATTCTTATTTTCTCCTCTTATAAGGTGAAACATAAGTATATAGGTATTGTATTGTATTGTACAACAACAGCTAACAACAACAACAAATCCCCCAATAATAATTATAATAAAACAAGTGAAATACTTTTTCCAAGGACTAAAGAAATAAAGAAAAAAGTAGTATGAAACTTCCAATGTCAAGAAACATTATTCCAAAAGTAACACTACTAGTACATTAACAGATCTGCATTTGTTTTAATTTGATAGATATTTTTATTTCTTTTTCTTTCCAGTCACTTTGCTTGCAACAGTAATTGAAGGTCATCTTACCTTAAATGTCTGTCTTTATTAACCATTATATTTTAATCTGTTTTGTTATACTGTGTATAACTTCTTTGAATAATTTTTTATTATTACACAAAACAAATGCTTTAGTATTTAAATACTCATTAACATGAAAATGTCTGTCAACCCACATGGAAGAGTTTTTCATGAATGTAATAGTGTAATGGTTTATCCTAAGAAGCTAATAATAGGCAATGAACGACGGATGTGGTTGGGAAATAAGTAGTTTTCTTCCACTGATGTCTTTAAATATAGCAGTCCATTAGGAGAGAGTAGCAAACTGTTTAGTTCTCAGGAGTGAGACGTTATTTCTACTATAACATTACATGAAGCTGCATGAAACTTTTAAAAATTAATTAAATTCAACTATTTAATTTAGATTAAATGTTTATTGTACACTTAATACATGACCTTTAAGATAAGATTTGATAAAGTTTTAAAGTAATACCAAACTAATCTATTTGCCTTATAATTAACCAAACCATGCCAGCAATAAATGTGCTTTTGCTTTGAAACTGATAAATTAAACTTGCAAAGACTTTTAGGATTTAACTGGTGTTTAGCAAAATAACTGTAGTGAGTTCATTTGGTATCGATTGCCAAAAAAAATTAACATGTTAATTGGCATCTATTTTAGTATAGTGCTAGTTATCTAGTCAGTTGCTAATTAAAATACTTAAACCATTCCTTTCAATTTATAGGAATGAAATTATACTTTTATTACTTACTTCATTTTAGGTAATGATAGGACAAGTAAATTTATGTGCTTTTTTTTATTGAACCTCAGTAGTAACAACTGATACTTTTTTAGCAGTGAGATAACCTATTATCAAGAGCACATTAATGACAGGAGTTTGGCATCATATGGACTTTAAAACTTACCTAGGTCTGCATTTGCACATGTTGGTGGTGACTGCTGCCTCCTCTGTATCATGTTTTTCTTTCTCTTTCTTCCATACAGTGTTTGTTTTTCTCCTCTGGAAAAGACACCAACATGCATGCTACAGCAGGATGCTACAGCCTGTACATACCTCATCATCGTGTATTTATGTCCTGGGGAAAGACAAGAGCGACAGCTTGGCCTTCCCAGGCCCAGGGCCTGGACAGAAATAAACAGCTAAGATTTTGGGCATTCAAGCCCTTCTTCAGGTCTGAAATATAAGCAGTAAATTTAGGAGTTTTAGGATAACAAGGAGAATGACAACAATAGGAGGCTGACAACAACAGGAGGCTGACAACAACTCAGAGTTTAAATAGATATGCATAAGTTGGCCAATTATTGAAAGAAAAACTGTTTATGTTGAAAAGAGGTGAAAGGACAAGAAAGGAGAAAGTGGAAGACAAGAAAAAGTGGAGTTAGAGAGAGGGAAATTATCTTCTTGGACAGAGGAGAGTTTGAAACAGAGGTAGTTTGAAACACGAATAGATTGGGGAGAGAGAAAAAGTTAACAAATAATCAGCTGTAAAACAAATCTCTATTAGGTTTCCACACTTTGTACTCAAAAATCTGAATCTCTTAGGACAGGAGGAGAGAATTTTTTTCTTCTCTCTTAAAAACAGAGTTGGCTGAAACTGCGAAGGAAGTGGTCTGAGATTCCCTTAGAATTGTGGCATGAAGAAGCTACTTACAGTCTGAGTTACACTTTACAGTGAATGGCATCAGAAACTAAAAGTTAGAAGAAACCACCACCAGCACTTTTAATCAATGTAAGTACTCACACAAATATTCATCATAACAGCTAAAAATGTCATGCTAAATAAGTGTGTAGAAAAGTTACACATAAGTAAATGGGGAAGGGTTTTGGGTGGTTAGAATGCTAACTTTTGTTATTTCCTTCTATTGCTCAGATTGCTAATCATGTATGAAAAAAAATCTGAAAACACTGGTAATACATTAGCAAAGGGGATCAGTGTGTAAAACCACATATAATAAGATGGAACTTTAAAGGAAGGAATTCTTTTACCAAGACAAGATAATACCTTGGACAAACTGGCTATTTAAACTAGAGAGATGTTAATCAATAGGCTAATTATTTGAATAAAGATGGCATTGGCTGCCCAGATCTCATATCTGTTTTGTAAACACAGCTCTGCTTTGATAGACAAGCTGAAATTTTGATTTGGGGAAACCAGTTATTGTAGAGTTGTTCCTTTTTTGGAGTGTATTTTTTAACAGAAAGGTCATCTCAGAAGTCCTAACTGAAAATAACCATAGTAAGAATGTACTGAGGGATAGCAAAAAAAAAAAAAAATTAAAAAACTCCTAATCCATTTAGGAAAAGAAAAGCTTTTTTCTTTGGGGATATTTCATGTTATGTCTGAGTAGACATTTAAATTGATGAAAGTTCAATTTAAGATTATGGCTGGGTGCAAAATATAAATTTATTGCCCACTAGTGTTATGAATACTGATATTACTTAGAGGAGGCATGGATATGTACCTTTTTCCACTCATCTTACCAACTGAAGAAATTGAGAAGAGATCATAATTTTTACTAATATCATATATGAAGCTAATAACATTATTAAATAAGAAAAAAAATCATGAAACTGTGTTTTTCATAAAATATGAAAACAATGAGTTGAATTCAATTCTTTTTACTTTTAAGGTAATATAGGGAACATTCCATGAGGGTTTTTTTTTTTTTATGTTGAGTCTTGATAGCCTTAGAATAATGATTTCAAGATTTAGTGCAGAGATGCATTTGCATGAAAGTGTATTATGGCCTAATTTTCAGCATGCATATACAAATACATCTGTGAACATGAAACTGTAATTTGTTGCAGTGTATGTTATATGCATGTTGAAAATTTATATGCGTAGTTAAATAAACCATTCAAAACAGATCATGGGAAAACTGTTCTGCAACCTGTGGCTGAATGGTGTATAAATAATATTGCTATAAAATTTTAAGTCCTCACTTGTGTTTGAAGTGGATGCACAGTCTTTGTTTGTATGCTCCTTTACAAGATGTATCATCTTGGGAAGAAAGATTTTCAGTGCTTAGTGAAGTACCATTGTCAGCAAAGGGCTAACAGCAAATAGTACAGTGATTTGTGAATGACTCAGGTTCTCTTTTTGTAATTGTCAGTAATCGAACAGCTGTTTCCTATACGTACTAAAGTTCAGCCAAAAGGATTTGTCAAGCAAATCAGCCAACAGAATTATTTCAGTAGCTGATTCTCAAGGCAAGAAAAACACATGGGAACTGTGCTGGATGCTAAGTGTATCAGGAAAACACTGGAATAATCTAATCATTATTATGCAAATTTTAGGAAAAAAAAGCTTGATACTGTAACAGCCAAGTTAGGACTGAAGGTGAAATGGCTTCTTTTTTCTGTCAAGCTTTTCCATCATGGATTTTATGGCTTTCAGGAAAAAATACATATACTGTTAATGCATAGTAAAAGATATTTTTAAGCTGTTGAAGAGTCAATAATATCAATTCTTGAAAATCTTTATTTACTTAGCAAAATATTGCTGTGTTCATTGTCTTATGTGCAGTAAATAAGACCTACTTCTACAATAGCAGAATTGATATTGGTCTTAGGAGCAAAGTATAAACCTAAGCAACATTGGTATGTAACTCAATTTACAATGCAATAACTTTTTTGAATCTCAATAACTGTTCCAAAATATGAAAGATACATCTCAATTAAGTATAATTACCAATGAAGCAAAAGGAATGCAATCACTTTAAAATATGTAAGAAATTAAAGGTCAAATCCCAAAGTATTACAGTCTCAAAAATCATAGTGGACCACGGATAGAGGGAATTTAGTAATGGTAAAAACAGTAGAATCAATAGTCTAATAAAATGGACATGCAAGTGAAAACACAGATTCATCCCAATCTTCTAAAATGCATGATAAGGCTGTGGGGTGGTAAAATAAACTAATTGCCATCCTGAGAATTTTACATGGTATAGTCATTTGAAGAGGCTTGGCTATGAAGCTGAGGAAATTAACTTCAAGTAAAATAGCTGTCAAACTATGCAGCAAAGGAAAATAGAGATGAAATTTATTAGAGAAGATGCTTGTAATTATTATTTATGTGACACCACAGGGATACGGTAGTTACAACAGATGCCAGATTAAGTCCCCAGATCAAATGTGGGAACTAATTTGTAATCCAAGTTTTACTTCCAGTAATAGGAATTGTAGGGAAAAAAAAAAAAAACAAAACAAAAAACCAACAAACAAAAAAGAAGCCTTCTGTTTTACCAGAAGTTCAAGGGACTAATAAACTGAGGTAGTTTTATTACCCATGGGTTGGTTGTTTTTTTCCTGGTAGCATTTAGTCTTCTGGTTGCTATTTGCTTTATTCTGAGAGAGGTGTTTTTGGTTGTTTGGTTATTGGAGGTTTTTTAATGTTTTTACTCATGTTTGCCAAGACACATTCATTTGAACAGAACTAGCCCATCCATGCCCTAAATTTTTGTTTTTACTCTATTGTTTGGATGTCAACTGCATCTATAGTTATTCAAAATCAGTGCACTCAATGCATAAAACTACACCTTCTGTGTAAAACATTTCTGACCCTAAATGATTCATTTCTTGTACACATTAAATATTCAGAAATTCATCTGATTAAACATATCTGCTTTGTTATTAGGGAGAAAAACAAACAAACAAGATTATATGGCCACAAATTAAGCATATGCATTTAAAAATTCAAACAAATAATTGTTTTTCTTTTACTTAATTTGTGTTATGCTATTAAAAACTCATGAATAAAATACCGTCTAAGCCAAAATAATATCTTTAATCAATTATATTGCACAAAAATTTAATCCAGAAGTAACACTTCTGAAATCTTTAGAAAAGTTATAGTTCTATAGTGATGGGAAAATGCAATTCAGGACTGATCAAAGTATATTGAATATAAATAATAAAAGTAATGGTATTAAAGGCTGGTTTTAAGAAGTTAATACTAGTATTTTTTTATACCTCTATTTAAAAAGCTACAGAAACAGATCTACAGCAGTGACTTTTAACAGTATTCAGTATTCTGAAATTGAATTAATTTCAGTATTTTAGAATCATGTCTAGACTCACTAATCTCAGTTTGGTCATCAAATACATGGGTACTTGAGAAACTCTAAGTGTCTTGATCCATGACTAGTAAATATGAAGTATTCACAGGAGGCTTGGGCAAGTTAGGAGTAACAGACAAAGCAAGATAACCTAGATCATCTAAAATGATGTTAGGTATTCTGCAGCAAGACAGTTGAACTGACCTTTAGAACTCAAACTGTGCAAATTGTTTTTCATATATTGAAAAAAAGAGTTAATTCTTTTATACAACCATATATTGTTTCCTGAGAAATAACAAAGAAAAAACTGTAGTAAACAGGATTATACTGTGCTAAATATGATGCAGATATGAACATCTGTGTAAAAAAGCCAATGCATACAAATACTTTCACAATGTTCAAGAAAGGTGATTATACACTGAGTTTATTTTTTTTTTTTTTCAATCTTTACGGCCTACCTCATAATTCAAGTTAATAGTTTCAAACCCTATTAAATGCTAATATTATCCAAAGTATTAAGCATATAAACTGTGTTGCTAAAATCTCGATCACTATTTCTTTAATATCTGAGATTATTTTTATAGAAATAGGTTTTTGATGGCTTTTTACTTTCTCTGCTGCATATACAGTTATATTTTAACTCATACAAAGTATTTAAGGAATTCTTATGTTTAAATGTTAACCAGATAATTGTATTTAAAATTATTGTCCTTAAAATCACAGTTTATTCTGTTGGATATAAAAATACGATGAGGAAAACCTGATGAGAAAATTTACTTAATGTTTAAGCATACTGGGAGGTTATTACTGAAAGAAATAATGACAGAACCTAACTAATTATGGATCAGTTCTTAATAATTATGGATTTTTTACTCAGTCTAAGTTGTTGACCAAGACAGATGAGAAGCTGTAAAGGTTTAAGTGGTCATGAGGCATTACATGAACGGAGCTTCAATCTGGAATGGCTTACTGGATACATATATAAAAGTTTAGTCATTAAAGCCAGGTTTGGGTTTAAGCATTAGAACATAGCCATTTCTTTTATAATTTTTGATTTTGACTTAGGTTGCCTGTGACTCCCTCATACAATGTTTAAGACATTGCCAATTAGACTGTTCCCTGATTAGACTGTTTTACTGAAAGACATGGTGTCATTTTGACAAATATGCACACGTTGCAGCATATCATTTAGCCTTTAGGCAGATAATGGTCTGTAGATTGTTTAGTTTGTTAATATAGGTATAGGTTTAGATTCTAGAGGTCCCTAAAAAAGAATATTTTAGGAAGTTCCAAACACTAAACATGCATATGACATAGTCAACTTTTTAATTGGGTTTAAATCTGGAACAGAAAAAGAATTTGCCCAAACTTTGTGACGTAAGTGTTCATTCATATAACTTTCCTGTAAGTCTGTCTCTTGTGGCTGGTAAATGGGTAAGCTAAATGGAAGTATGCTAAATTTGATATCATGGAAAAAAAGCCAAAATGTGACTTACCGTTGGAGCACGAGACTATTTCTCTTCCATTTATGAAAATCATATGGAGGCTGTGGTTTTTCAAAGAGTCATAGAATGATTGAGGTTGGAAGGGACCTTAAAGATCATATAGTTCCACCCTTCTCCCGTGGGAAGGGACACTTCCACTAGACCTGGTTGCTCAGAGCTCCATCCCACCTGGCCTTGATCTGAGCCTACATTTGTGGGTTTATTTTTGTTTTGTCAGGGCATATCTTTGCAAAGTAAAATGTAGCTGAAGTTCAATATTTAAAAGGGAAGTACAGAATAAATGGTAAAATAATTTAAATAAATTTAAAATAAACTTTCTTAATATCTTTGCCTGTTCTCATCTCAGAAAGACTAGTCAAAATTTAAGGATTAAATAAATGAATTTAGTCTCATTTTGACTAGTATCTTGTCTTCCAACCTTCGAGTATCATACAATTTTATTATAAGCCTCTGAAAAAAATGTTCACCAATAGTCTGAAACTGAAATATGAGAATGCAGTTTTCTAATTTATGACAGTGAGTGTGTAATGTTTTTAACACCATCTGTGCTGAAATGGTCGTTAGTATGCTTCTTTTTAGATACAAAAATAACTTGGAATAACTTAAAAACTCTAAAAAGTTTCTTTCTAATTTTTTTCATAGTTTAATTTTTTTTTACTTTGCTCATTATAAAACTAGGCACTTTAAGTGACAATGGCTTGATAGTACCAGAAATATCTTGTAGTCCGTAGATAAGCTCCTGAAGAAGAAGAAATATGGAATTTCAGGTACTCTTCAGTTAATCCACCTTTAAAATTACTTAGACAGACCGGCATTCCCTCAGAGAATAACTCAGTATTTAGGAGACAGTTGTACTAAAATACATAAGATTTATGTAGTCTGCCACCATCATAAGGGCCTGTTTCAAAAAACCCCACAAAAGAGCTGAGACAAACAACCTACTTTTATTTATAGGCTAAGCCATAATTTTTCATTATACAAGCAGTATCTTTCAATTTATCAGAATATTTGTCTAAAATTTATTATTTTAAACATTTAATATATTTACCTGCATTATTTATGTACATGGGCCACATTTATCAAAGGTCCAAGGAGTTGTAAAATCAGTCTTCTGCTATAGTGAGCTTTGAAAAAGAAAAAGAAAAAAAGAAAAAGAAAAACAGTGAAAAGAAAAAAAAAAGAAAAATAATTAAAAGAAAAAAAGAAAAAGAAAAAAAGGAAAAGAAAAAGAGAGAAAGAAAAGGAAGGAAAGAAGGAAGGATGGAAGGAAGTAAATTTTAAAACAGAACACTAGTCTAAAATGGAAAATTGTGCATTATATGAAAAGAAATATGATGTGAAAAATTAGGAAAATACAACTCAGTTTTAAGAAATTAGAAAATTTTCTTCATAGAAACCAAGCATATTGTTTTCATCAATTGAAAAAGAAGAACGAAGCAGGGTTTTATTTTTTTTTTTTTCCCAATAGGAAGATAATGGGACAAATGCAATAGACTTCATAGGGATTTTTGCAGAAGTGAAATAACTCAGAATATCTAACACTCATTAATTCAAGGATAATTCTTACTCTTACCTACACTTGAATTACATCTGTAACGTGTGATTCAGATTTTGCTGGAATTTGAGTGGGAATTTTACAGCTCAAATCTATATTCAAGATAATGTAGATTGGTGTGACTGAAGCAGTATAATTTCCTGGAGAACTTCTGCTGTCCTTTCCCACATAGAACACAGCACATCTTATCTCATCTGTTAATAAGATGTTTTTAAATGAAACTCATTTCATTAAAAATCTAAGTACTGATTTGAAAGAATTTTGAAAGTCTTGCTTTTGTTTGTCTTAACTAATGCAATGAAATGTTATAAACAACTTGGAAACACATAGCATAAAAAATAGAATTCATAATGCATTTATGTAATAACATAAAAGGAAAAATTTTTGAAACATGGAACTGCAAGAAGAAACATCATATCAGACATGATGAACTTTGCAAAATTTCCCTGTATTTCTTAAGTTGGTTTTGTGGAGAAAAGATAACAAAGTATTTCCTAGAACACTATTGATAGGAAAGTAATATTGTAAGAAAAAATATTTCTAAATAGTTCATAATTACTTAATTTAATACCTATTTAATACGTTTGTGCCTTTATTTCATAACTATATCCTTGGGGTTTTTGCTTTTAAAATGTCTTGCATTTCACTCACTTTACTTTTTCTTCTTTCAGGGACCTTCTTTGCTCAAGGCACTGATATAGAGATCTAGGCATTTCACATTATCTAATCAGCAGCTCTGTTTATGGCAAATCACAGTGTTTTCAGAAAACAAATGGACATAAATAATATATAAAGGATGAAAGCCCTCCCCTTTCATTTCTGCAGCCTTCAGTACATCTCCAGGGAATCCATCCAGTTACCAACTAGAAAGTACATTTCAGTTCTCACGCATTAACCTGAAGAACAGAGGGTTCATCTGAGAAATTCTCAAGCTTTCTTCTAGACAGTAAATCAATAAATTCTCTATTTACCATGAGAAATCAATTATTAATCTTTCCGTGCATGAAAGAAAATAAGGATCTCAATTGTTATTAAAATATTTGGGATAGGGTAATGGACTGTGGGGGGGAAAAAATTCCTACGGCATAACACAGAAGTTCTGTTTCTCTAAGTAGCATTTATTTAACGAAAAATGCCCCAAATATTTAAATAATCAACATTAAATGCTATAAATTTGTGATGAAATAGAGAAACATACACAGTTCTTACCATTTAAAAAAAATTATATCACAAATCAAAATCATAAACTCTAACATGAAGTATAAGTTTTGATGCTGTCTCAATGTTACCAGGTAGTCCATATGGGAGCAACCCAGTAGCTTGAACTTTTCAGCATCTAAGGTTGTCCTAGTTTTAAGGTTGTAGTAATATACATAATCATAGATTCATAAAATTATTTAGGTTGGAAAAGACCTTTAGATTATTTAGTCCAACTGTAAACCTAACATTGCCAAGTCCACCACTAAACCACGTCCCTAAGTGCCACTACATCACAGAAAAGTTCAGCTGTCATTTACTGACACACAAAGCTGCTTAACAAATTTATTGCATGAAGGATATGGAAAATGTTGAATTTATCTTATGTCCTTCCTGATGCTGGGAACTCTGGTTGATGCAGCATCATACAAGCCTTTCCTTATGGAATATGGCATACTTTGCAGAGTTCTTGTCCGTGCTGAGGTTCACCTCTGAGTTCACATGTACTCTGACAGGGCCCTGTTCACAATACACATTCATCAATCACTAATAGGACTCAAGTTTACTTATCTTTGTGGACTTGGTTTTGAATAGTCCCTTGAATAATACATTTCCAAAACTTTTCTCTTCATAAAGCTATGGTTCCCAAATGGTTGCATATCATATTTTATGTGGACAAGACAATGCAGTATGTGTATATTTATAACTAAATACACATATGTGATGTGCTGAACTTGGCAGCTTCCAGCTGCCCACCCAGCCAATCTCTCACTCTTGCCTCTCAGCAGGACAAGGGAAGAAAATGAGGTGAAAAAGCTCTTGGGTAGAGATCAAACCAGGGAGATCACTTGCCAATTACCATCACAGGCAGCACAGACAAAGGTTAATTTAATTTATTGCCAGTGAAAATAGATTTGAATACTGAGAAACAAAGACAAAACCTAAATCACCTTCCCCACACTCCTTCCTTTCCCAAACTCAACTTCTTTCCTCCATTCCCCACTTGTCTACCTCCACCTGACCATTAGAAATGCAGGAGGAATGGTAAATACTGCTACAGCAGTTCCCTCTGCTTCCTTTTCCTCGTTGTGCTTTTTCCCCACTCCAGTGTGGATCCTCTTCATAGGCTGCAGCCCTTCAGGAATAAACTGCTCCTGGGTGGGGGTACTGCGCAGTTCAGCATTCCTTCTGGGCATATCCACTTTCTCTGCGTGGTCTTTTCCACACACTGCAGTGTAGATAGCTGCTCCACTGTGGTACTCTCCACAGGCTACAGAGGAATAATTGTTCCACCATGGTCTCTTGCAGGGGCTACAGGGGAATCCTGGCTCTTGCATCTGGACCACCTCGTGGAATCACAGAATCACAGAATAAACCAGGTTGGAAAAGACCTCTGAAATCACCAAGTCCAACCCATGACCCAACACCACCCTGTCAACTAGACCAAGCTGCAGCTTAAGACTATCCTCTTCTGCTATTGCTAGTTGCCGGAGAGAAGAGACTGATACCCACCTGGCTACAACGTCCTTTCAGGTAGTTGTAGAGAGTGATAAGGTCTCCCCTGAACCTTCTCTTCTCCAGGCTAAATAGTCCTAGTTCTCTGAGCCTCTCCTCACAGGACTTGTGCTCTTCTGCTTCTTCCTCCTGCCTCTTCTTCTCCTCTCACGTTGGTATTTTCAGGGTTGTTCCTTCCACCTTCTTTTATTCACTCCTCAGTGCCTGTGTGTCATTTTGCCCTTTTGTCAATGTTGTCCCTAAGGTGCCAGCATCTCAGCTGACATGGCTACCTCCCTTCCCAGATTTCTCTCCCCACCTCCAGCCCACTTGCTGGTAAGGCAGTGTGAGAAGCAGAAAAGGCCTTGACCCTGTAAACACTGTCCAGCACTAAGGAAAATATCCGTGTGTTAACAACATCCTTTTCAGGACAAATACAAAACATAGCACCATACAAGTTACTATGAGGAAAATTAACTAAATATCCCGACCAAAACCCGTACATTTGGCTTAGCGTATGTGAAGATATATCATTTTTACTTTACATCACTTGCATTTTCCCATTCTTACAGTTGGTGTCACTGGACACCATTGCAGGACAGGTTGTCTGCCAGTAAGAGCAATACCTTTGAGCTCTTGCCATCTCTTCTGTCAGTGTATGTAGGTAAAATTAGTATTTTAAAAATGGTTTAATTTCAAGTTGGTGTAGAGGGATGTTGAGACTAAAATCCAAGAGGGATCTGGCTTCCTTCACTCTTTGCCAAAGGCTTCAGGAGGCCTACCATCATCAGATACTGGGGCTTAAAATTTAAAAGATTTATTGGCCTATCCTATCTGGGTCCTAAAGCTACAAAATGTGAGGCAGCCTGATGGGCTTGGGCAAAAGTTGATTTTTTCCTTTTCTCATAATTTGAAGTAGACCTTTTTACTGCATGTATGAAACCATAGCCACAAGATTTGTGTGAGACGGAGAGAATTTGTCTCCAATAATCCAGAATTGGAACAAATTTCTAGAACTAAGTTTTATTTTTCATGTTCAGACATATGTAAGATAGTTTGTTTGATAACTTCAAGCATCATGTGTCTGGGTTTCTGATGTAATTTCTGTAGTGGGCCCTAGTATCTTTTTCAGATTGATCTCCCACCTATATTTTTCATGGTTTCTAAAATGATCCTAGGAGTTTCTCTCACATCCTGCTCAGTAAGCCCAGTAATGATAGTAAGATCCATGTAATGGAAGAATTTACAAGGTAGAGAGATGCTATTATTCTCCAGATGTTGTGCCACTATCCCGTGTCAGATAGGAGAGCTATGCTAATGCCCCTGAGTCAGGACAGTGAAAGTATATTGTAGCTCTTCCCAAGAAAAGACAAATTGTTCCTGGGATTCTGCAGTAATGGGTATATTAAAGAAACAGAACCATATCAGTCACAGCATGCCATGTTGCAGCTTCTATCTCAATGAATTCAAATAGTGTCATGACGTTCAGGACAATTGCAACCAAGGGAGAGGCTGCTTTATTTATTAGCTGCTAATTTACCATCATGCATCAGCAACCACCTGACTTCTCTATGGGCCGAATAGGACTATTAAAGGGAGAGTGGTATGGCAGATAACACCCATCTCCAACAACACTTATAAGTGATTTCAGCATGCCTGCCTGGGTAACTGATACTGTTTTGAGGCTATTGGGTTTGGAGATGGCAGTAAAACAACTGGTGCAGTAAAGTACTTAACCCATCCAAATAGTTTGAATTCCTAAGGAATATTTTCCACCCGAGGTAAAGAAGGTTTTACACATCAAAGTGTCATCCTCCATTATTTATCTGGGAATTTGATTCACTCCTACTCAGGTAATAAATGTTGGATATTTTCCCAGATTAGGATTAGGTAGGCTTGGTTGGATGACTCTTCAGAACCACCAAATGAATGTATAGCTATAAGGTGACTGTGTAGGTAATGAAAAGAATTCCTGTGAATCTAAGTTACCTGCGTAAGAAAGATCCATTTTCTCTTTTTTTCCCCCCCATTTTAATAGATAACTACTGGAATCTGCATTTGATGATCTTCCTTTCCCAATCCATCCCCCTGGAATATCTAGAGGTTTGCCATCCTTGATCAATCCTGACATTGTTTTGGGCATTGTTTTTAAGGACAATGAAGATTAGATCCTGAGCTAATTTGACTGGGAGTATTCTTTCTCTCCTCCTCCCCCTGAGTAGCAAGGGAAGACAAGGGTGTTATTACATCAATAGTACGCATCTTTTAATGTTTTCTTTTTCTTTTCCCTGGACACTCCCCAATAAGACAAAATGATGACCTTTGTAAAAGGATGATACCTGTAAACAAATGGAACTGCATAACAGAATTTAAAAATTTTGTATCTGGTCTCATAAAGCTGTGAGAAACAACTCCCTCCTTCACAGCCAGCTCCCAAAGGTAGGCCCAGCCTCCTCCACATGCTTCCACACAACTGATTTATCTTCCAGAGGTGAGGGTTATTGTGCTTGGACAGTTTATCATAGAATATATAGGTTGGAAAACACTTTAGGATCACCAAGTCAAGCCATTAACCTAACACTGCCAAGTTCACCGCTAAACCATGTCCATGAACCATATCCACACATCTTTTAAATACTTCTAGAAAAGATACTCCACCGCTTCCCAGGGCAGCCTGTCCTAATGCCTAACCACCCTTCCAGTGAAGAAATTTTTCCAAATATCCAATCTAAACTTCCTCTGGTGAAACTTGAGTCCCTTTCCTCTTGTTCTATTGCTTGCTACTTGGGAGAAGAGACCGACCCTTACCTCACTACTACCTCTTTTAGTTGTTGAGAGTTATAAGGTCTCTCCTGGGCCTCCTCTTGTCCAGGTTAAACATCCCCAGCCCCCCCAGCCACTCCTCATAAGACTTGTGCTCCAGCCCCTTCACCAGCTTTGTTGTCCTTCTCTGGACGTGCTTCAGCATCTCAGTGTCTTTCTGACATAGTACTCGAGGTGCAGTCTCACAAGTGGCAAGTGCAGGGGGACAGTCACTGCCCTGGTCCTGCCAGCCACACTTTTTCTGATACAAATCAGGGTACCATTGGCTGCCTTGGCCACCTGGCACACTGCCAGCTTATGTTCAGACAGCTGTCTGAACCCCCAAGTCCTTTTCCTCTGAGCAACTTTCTAGCCACTCTGCCCCAAGCCTGTAGTGCTGCTTGGGGTTGTTGTGACTCAACAAATGTAGGACCTGACACATTGTCTTACTGGACCTCATCCAGCTGGCCTTGGCCCATTAATCCAACCTCTCCAGATCCCAGTGCAGACCCTTCCTGCATTCCAACAGATGTTGATCTCTCCAGCTTTGTGTCACCTGCAAACTGACTTAGGGTGCAGTCAAACCCCCTGTCTAGATCATTGATGAAAAATATTAAACAGAACAGGACCCAGTACTGAGCCTTGGGGAACACCCCTTGTGACCTGCTGCCAAATGGATGTAGCTCCATTCCCCAACACTGTTTGGTCCCAGTCATCCAGCTAGTTTTCTACCCAGTGAACACTGCACCCATCCAAGTCATAAGCAGCCAGTTTCTCCAGGAGAATACTGTGGGAAATGGTGTCAAAGACTTTACTGAAGTTCAGGTTGACAGCATCCACAGCCTTTCCTTCATCTACTAAGCAGGTCACTTTGCCACAGAAGGAGACCAGGTTGGTCAGTCAGGATATACCTTTCATAAACCTGGACCTGATCAGCTGGTTATCCTGTACACTTTGCATGATCGGACTCAAGATGATCGGCTCCATGACCTTTCTTGGCACCGAGGTCAGGCTGAAAGGCTTGTAGTTGACCAAGTCACAGAAGGAATTAATTAGACTCCCTAGGCCCCCTTCAACTGCTGTACAATCACAAGGTTTTACATTAATATGCCTAATCATAAAAACTTTTGAAGGCACTATCCTTCCACCTCCCTAGACCTGGTTTCCAAGATGTATAACAAACACTGTCCCAGATACTTGATTTTTGTCAATATAAATCAGCCAATTTTTGGAGCTGTCTCTGTGTATTACCACACAGAGGGATCATAGAGTGAGTGGTGTCTAAAGGATCCATTTGGCTTACTTATCACCAGAAGTGGAGCAGAAAGAGAGAGATCCTATTCTCATCCTCAGACCTTTTGGTCCTCTCCTCTTAGAAGTGTTCCAAATATCTCCACTCATATAATCATCTGGGAATAGAATCTCCTGAACCCAGGGTTAGTGGCCCTTCCTCCCCCTGTCCACAACCTGGATTTTCCTCTCCATCACCAATAATCACTTTCGAGTCTGCATTTCAAATCTGTCTTTACATCATCACTTTAAAGTGTCCCACAACTGCCAGAAGCAAGTTGACAATCATACACTCTGCAAATGCAGCTGCCTTTTCTCCACATCTACACCGCATTTTTCTAAACACTTTAAAATATCATTGAGATACTGAAAAGATGATAACTCCTATTTTTCCCAAATCATCTGGGGTAATCTCTGTGCTACTGATCTCCACGCTTGTGTGCAAAGCCAAACAGGTACACACTCAACCTTTACTCTGCTATTGCTTTTGCAAAAAAAAAAAAAAAAATGTTTCTTACTGACATGCTACTGACTATTCCCGGAGTCTTTTAACTGATCCTTTTGGAATCTCAGTAAGAAAGACTTCAACACTCAAAGCTGATTAACTAATTTATTGGAGGGACACTATAGAAAGAGTAAAAACAATCTGACATTCTTCCTGATGCTTGAAATCACAATTATTGCAACATTGGATAACCCCTTCCTTGCTTTTTTCACATTTTTGTACTTTCCATCGTTTGATCAATATAGTAGATAGACACCTTTGAGTGATGGTATCTTTATGATGAGATCTGAAAAGAACTTGCACCTCCTGAGTTTAAAAAATTTACTATAGTTGTCAGTGTTGTCAATCATCTCTTATATGTTCAACACAAGTGAAGATATAAATTTCTGAAAAATAAAGATTTATTTTTCTTTAACATCTGGTAACTATGTAAAGTCATCACAGGCAGGAATCAGTGGCATCAGGTTCTAATATCACTCTATACTCCCTAGGGTATCTTTACATCTTCATTAGCTTTTCAGTTTGATCAGAAACATCTTTTCTTAGTAAAATGCTTAATTTTTTTTATCCCCTTTCAGGACTGTGATTCTTGTAATGAAGTAGTTTCAGTACACACTAAATTCCTTTTGGAAGACACTAAATGTCACATTCAATCAATATTTTTTCCCAAACCCTTGAAATAAGATCACACAATCAGAGGGGTATAGGGAATCCCCTCATACAATCAGCAGTTTATCCTCATTCTACAGCTAGCTGTTACCATTGCAAACTATTTATTCTTTTCGTGAACAAGGTGTGGTATCTTTACACTGTAAAAATGTAAGCTGTACAAAGTATAAATATGTCAAAGTTTTCCATTATGGTTCAAAAGCAAAACAATGAAAATAGAATATTAGTGGAGACATTATCATGTTTTAGTATCTATTCTTGATGATTATGTTGATCGTGGGAGAAAAAAAAATATATTTCTGAATCAGAGAATTCCCCAGAAGAAGGGGAAATCTATTTTAAGCTGTTGCAAAAATTTTAGATCTATATTCACGTAACCAAAAATATTACTGTAGAAGCTTATGCACTAGCACAACTGGCAACAACAAAGAGAACTTTAGTCAGGAACACTTAATATGGATCTCTTTGCTAGGCAAGTCACCTTGTAGAAAATTCATTCCTTGTTTTGCGATAGTCTGATAATTCCCATTGATTTGTCACCACTCTTTCAACTGCAGTTGTAGGTGACTGTTTTTAAACTGTCTTTATAATAAGGTGATAACATTACTGAAGGTGTAAAAATAGTTTAAGCCATTTATTTAATTGAAAAAGAGAGATTTAACAATGCAAATAAACCTTGGATTTTTGTTCTTGCATTTCACCGATTAGACATGGGTACCTTTAGGACCCTGGTCATAAAAGTCTTTCAATGAACTTCAAGACTCAAAAGAAGAATCTTTGAACAGACCCATTTGCTTTCCCATAAATAAGTAGCAGCTTTTTCAAACTAAACTTCCAAATGTCTCGTTGATTGACTGGAAAGGGGAGCTCCTGAAGTAAAATAGCGTTTTGTCCTGAATCTTCTTTAGATTCTCAGCCTGTCAACCAGGGTACAAATAGAAATCAAATGTGGCTTTTACTTCAACTTCTTGCAACAAAAAA
>VXAY01006932.1:390615-404025 GCA_013399855.1 Oxyruncus cristatus | reverse complement strand
AAAAAAAAAAAAAGAAAAAAAAGAAAAAAAAGAAAAAAAAAGAAAAAAGTTATACTGAAAAATTCAACTTTTACGAATACTTTGCACTTGCTAATTTCATGGCAGTTATTGAAGAGCTATCAGGAATGATTTTTACTTGCTACAAAGCTATGGCAGGGCTGAAATCAAGTGCCTGTATAAAGTTAGATGCTTTCATTTATTCTTTTCAAAAGACAATGTGGAAGAATCAAAGTTTCAAACATGTATGGGATAGAAAAGAACAAGAAATCTAGAACGCAGGAAAAGAAAATCACAGATAGGTAACTATTTGCTTTCTCAGCTTCACAGAGAATATATTGCAATTCAAATAACAGGCACAGGAATTAATCATAGTTCCATTCCCAGAAAAGCAAAACACAGTCTGGAAGTCTTAAGGGGGAAAGTACCTGTATGTTATTACTGAGAAATTGAACGCTGGATGACTGTGTAACATGGGAAACTGAAAGTGTATTTGATTCTTCCATAAAGCTGCATAGGAAGAGCAGAAAATACGTCTCAAAGTTATGCCAGAAATGACCTTCATAATTGCAAACACACCTATGTCCAACAAAGGCAAGCTTTAAATGTTTATTTATTTATTTTAAATTTTATTCTGCTTTGAAAACAACATTAAATTAAAAGGATTTTTTTTGTGGATGGACTGAGCCATTCATCATCTTCTAATGCTAATATAAACTTTGTTTATGAAGTCTGATTTAAAAAATTATGATTTTGAAACTGTTATACACTGTTGGCAACTGTTCTTTGACTATCATGCTAGTAAAACAGTGTTTACTAAATGAATGCCAAAGTTGCATTCTGCATCTGGAATCTCTTTCAAAGTGCCTCTAAACTATTTAGGCTGAAACAAAATATCTGATTATAGTATTATTAATGTATATTTTTTTCTCTTGTACAATTTTATTCCTAATAAAAACTATCATATAATATTACCTATTCATAAATATTAATCTTTAAATTAATGTCTTTTAAAAATGGATAACAGGAACTTGGACATTTATAATGTAATCAGAAGGAATTCTCTTGGTAGGCATGTACTCTTCAATCTTTTTTCTGAAATAAACTCAACATATTGAACCCTGCGCAACAATTTATGAATTGAAATGGTCAAAATTGTGGCTGATCACTGGGGGCTTGCAATGCAGTAAGAACTGTCTCCTGACTGGCAAACTCCATTTAATTTCTCTCCTATTCCCGAGGAATAAATGTTCCAATGCTTCTAACTTGTGACCTTAGGGAGTAACTTACCTCAAAGTTAAAGGAGGTAGTAATTTAAGAGAGCTTAGTTACTGCAGCAGATTTGTAGCCCGATATGATGGGTGAAGAAATGAATTCAGGTGTAATTAGGAAGATGAGATAGCAAAATCACTAGCAGAAGAAAACTGAAAATCACACATAGAAAAAGGCAGATATAGTAATTTAAAAGTTATTGGAAACCATATTCCCGATTAGCTATTTTGAGCTGGGGCACATTTCTCAATTCCCTCTGGCAAAACTGTTCTTTTTTATATAAATAATAAATATTCATTGGAGAACCAACTTGAAACTATTTCATTAAACTCATGTTCAACACTTCCTTCTTCAATTCACTTTTAACTATCTCCTTAGTTTCTGTGATATATTGGACATGTGTCTAAAATGGGAAAAAAAAAAAAGCATCCATACTTTTCACTTTTATTAAATGTGATTGGAAGGTATAATAAACAAAATAATCTTTTCCTTATAGATAAAATCAAATTATTGTAAACCAAGATTATTAAAAAAAAAACACCCCAAAATAATGACAAAAAACCAAAACCCTACACCAAACCAGCAAACACTATGACCAATTTTGTGATTTTTAAATACATAGGAAAAGACCTCAAGGATTAACCTATATTAAAACATACTCAAATAACAAAGACTATTCCTAAAAGAATATTACAGTTGATTATTTCATCAAATCTTTTTTGTATTCATTTTCAGTAACTCCTTATTTCCCTACTCTCTTCAAATTTTGATGGCAAATTTCCTGCATTTCAGTCCTTGACAATGAATAATTCACATTAACAAAATAATTACAAATCTCAGGAGAGAAAAAAATGAAGTCCACCAATTATTAAGGACAATTTCACAAGAAATGAGGGGGAGTTGATATGCCAGGTGCTATTTTCTTGGTAGCAGATGATCATAAGAACCATTAAGGTAGTTGGCATCCTTTTACCTTAGGTTAATGCATTACTTGGAGAGCAGAGGACATCTCTATCTTGTTATGTACTACTACACATTTACTATGGTTTCTGTAAGTATCATGTACTCCATTACAAAACTGAAAGCCAAAAGTTTGTTTATACAAGGCTGTATTCTCCATGCTGTTAGCCACTTCAGTGTGTGGTTCAGATTACATAAACTGATATATTTCAGCTCTCTATCACGACTGAGGAAAAATTTACTCTACAAGTACTCTAATGACTACATCGCAGCCACAACAGGGAGATCTTGTTCCTGTGCACATATCCCAGCATGAGCTGGGCACCCAGGTTTTCTCAGGTCATTGATGAGAACAGGTCCAAATCAGAGCATAATATGTTGTGTCCCTGTTCCAGTGAAGAGGACAAGACTGTGCTCCTCCCCACCTTGATAATCCTCTGCTTCTACAAGGCAATAGGACCTTTTACTAGTTGTTCAAAGATCATTACCAAGTTTTCCCAAAGTTTGATTTACTGCATTACATTTATATCACACTCTCTTGTCTGGATGTTCGCTGGGTCAGCTTCTCAAATGTTCCTTATTTGAGCATTGATGATTTAATCAATCACCATCTCCTCATCTGCTATTGCTGGTTACTTCTTCACATTACTTTTGGCTTCTACTTTGCAGGCAAAATTGTTTGATTCTTCATGTTACTTTCAGGTCACAGATCTTCAGAAAAATGTTTACATCTTTTCACCAAGCATGTTTGAGGCCAGTTTTGCAGAGTCCATTCCAAAAAAGGCAGACTATCAGTGGGAAATTCACATGTTAAGCAACTTGTAAAGGGCCTAGAGCTCCTCATGAGTTGCAGAGGAAATTTGGAAGACCATTAAACAAAATTTAGGCTACCAACTTAAAGATCATTGATCTATTCAAAGGTAGATGGGATGAATCCAAGCCTTTATGAATACAGACCAAAAAAATCTTGAGATTCTGAACCCTAGGCTAGGCTAAGCAATGCAATGTACAAGTGAAATATGTGTTGCTTAGTCACTCTTCAGAGAATTTCAGTCTTCTGTTCTATCTATAAATTACTTTTCATAGTCAGCTGATTTGGAACATCTTATCTTTGTGTCTGTAGTAATCAATCTGAGAAAATTTCTGAGTTCCTAGAGTATGTTATACATGCCAGCCACATCTCAGCTCCATAACAGAACAAGACTCTTAGTTTAAGAGTTCCTTTTTCTTGCTTACTGGTTTCTACTGAAGGTAACCCGAGACATTCAGACTGAAAGAGTACCATGCTATGTTTTCCCTTTTTTTAATTTTTAATATCATTACCTGTATTTTCTACACTCTCTGTCATTTCTTTTAGAAAGTTGCAAATAGGAGTTTTGGTGGGGATTATATTTTTTAGAGTGAAAACGTATTTTCTGTCCCTAAATACATGAGAAGCTGGTGTAGAATGTTCTCATTCTCTTTCTGCATTTTTTCCATTACTTCTGCAGTCTGAAGAGGATAAAAGCTTAATTTCACTCCCTTCTTTGCCGATCATTGTTTTATTTAGATTCTATTGTGGATCTAGTCTGCAAACATTTAATACACCAAGAGATAAATGAAATATACAAAATAGACTATTTTAAAATGTAAATAATACTGGTATGCAACTATATACTGGGAAGAAGGTTAAAATAATATTTTAATACTAGCTGAAAATAAATCACACACACACTTTCCTGCATTCATTGAGAAGATTATAATCAGGAGCAACAGTAGGTATAGAAACATGAGCGGAAAAAACTACGAAAAAACAGGTTCTCATTTCTTTCTAATAGGTTATTCCTACTAGAAAGGTAGGTTATTCCTATTAAACAACATCTTTACACTGCTACATAGAACTTTTTTTTTTCACCAGTGAAATAGGGCTAATACTTGGTAATGACTAAATATTAAATCTTTCAAATTATTATACTTTATTAAAAACATGTAAAAATTAGTTCAAACAAGGTCTGAGCTGAAAAATAGGCTATCTTGTGTTTCTTAATTTTTTTATAATCTCAGGTACAATATCCTCTTGCTAGTCACTGTTGTTAACCACTATGTTGTTGCCAAGAAAGTGGAAAGCAAATAAACAATAGTCATAATTTATGTATGGATCTATTACATTTGTGCCCAACTGCTGTTGAGCTGCATAATTTATGTTCTCTGTGCTGGCAAGTTTTCCTAAAAAAGCTTCTTTTGGAGCCCCTTTCATAGCATATAATTGCATCATTGATGAGACTGGCATAGAATAAGGGAAAACTTTGTTGTCTTGTTCCCCAAAGAGTGAAAAGAATTTAAAAAAAATTAAGAGGGGAAAACCAAAAATCGTTGTTACTTGAGAGGAAAAAACAAGATGCCCTTTGAATGAGAAGCAAGTGTCCAGTTTTCAAGATGTTCTTATAAAAAAAAAGAACTGAAGAAAATTAATACTCTTGGGGAAAAAATAAACAAACAAACTCCCAAACAAATCAAAACCTCCAAAAGCCCAAATCAAATCAAAAAACACTCACAAACCCAGAAACATACAAACCCCCAAAAGAAACAGAACAACAACAGTTAATGTTTAAACAGGAAATTTCTATTTCTTTCTCTCTCTCTCCACTTAACATTTACTGTTAAATAAAAATCCGTGCTATTGACTTTGGCATATGGTCTCATTTGCATGTTAATTTGGGGAGAGGCATCTCTATAATAATTTTAAAGAACCTGATCATAAGAGGCTCCTCTCAGTTACTTCTCTGCCCAACCTGCAGGTGCGCCTGGAATTGCTGTGATCCAGGTGGAGGACCTTCCACTTCGATTTGTTGAACTTAATGGGGTTTGCACTGAGCCCCCTCTCAAGCCTGTCAAGGTTTCTCTGGATGGTATCTCTTCCCTCCACTGTGTTAACTGCACACAGCTTGGTGTTGGCAGCAAATTTGCTGAGAGTACACTTGATCCCACTGTCCATGTCACTGACAAAGATGTTAAACAGTATCGGTTCCAGTACTGACCCCTGAGGGACACCACTCACCACTGATCTTCAGTTGACAATGAGCTGTTGACCACAACTCTTTGAGCGAGGGCATCCAACTAGTTCTTTATCCACCAAGTTGTCCATGCATCAAATCTATGTCTCTCCAATTTAGTGACAAGAATGTCATGGGGGACAATGTGAAAAACTCTTCATAAGTCCAGGAAGATAGTGTGAGTTGCTCTGCCCCTACCCACTGATGCTCTAGCCCTGTCACAGAAAGTCAGTGTTTCAGGCATGATTTCCCTTTGTAAAGCCATGTTGGCTGCTGCAAATCATTTCTTTGTTTTCTATGTGCCTTAACATTGTTTACAGGAGAATCTGTCCCATGATCTTGCCTGCTACAGAGGTGAGACTGACTCATCTGTAGTTCCCCAGGTCTTCTGCTTTCCCCTTTTTAAAAATGGGGGTTATATCTCCCCTTTTCCAGTCATTGGGAACTTCACTTGACTGCCATGATTTTTCAAAAATGATGGATAGTAACTTAGCAATTTCATCTACCATCTACTCAGAACCCCTGGATGAATCTTATTGGGTCCCATGGACTTGTGCACATTCAGGTTCCTTAAATGATCTCAAACCTGATCGTGTCCTATAGTGGGCTAGAGTCGCAGTCCCTGCATTTGCCTTTCTCAGCTTGGGCAGCGTGGCTGGAGCATTTGTGTTGAAGACTGAGGAATAGAAGTCATTGAGAACCACAGCCTTCTCTTTGTTCAGGGTAACCAGGTCTACTGTTTTCTTCCATAGAGGACCCACCTTATCCCAAGTCTTTCTTTTGCTAGCAACATTATCTATAGAAGCCCTTCCTGTTATCCCTGATGTCCCTGGCCAGACTCAATTCTAACTGGCCTTGACTTCCCTAAACTTGTGTATTGGGTCTGGTTGAGCTGGAGTTCATTTCCCCACAGTAGCCCTCACAGTGCTGTGCTTTGCATTGGTGCCTAGAAGGGTGTTGATAACACACCGGTGCTTTGGCTACTGCTGAGCACAGCACCAGCACGGTAACATTCCTTCCAGCTGGCCCAAACTGACCAAAGGGATATTCCACACCATATGACGTCAGCTCAGATATAAAAGCTGAGGCAAGGAGCAGGAAGGCTGACATTCATTGTCTCCAATGGCTGCCTGCTGAGGAACCATTACGTGTGCTGAAGCCCTGCTGCTCGGAGGTGGCTGACCATCATTGCTCACGGGAAGTAGAGAATAAACCGTGTTATCTTTAGCTTCGCTTTTGCACGTGCAAGACTTCACCTGGCTTCTGCTTTGATAAACTTGCCTTATTCTAACCCATGAGTTGTTTTCCACCTTACTCTCTAGCCTGTTCGACCAGGAATGGCAGTGATAGAGGGGCTGAGTGGGCACCTCGCATCCAGCCAAGGTTAACCCATCACACTTTGTCCCTAGCTTCCTGTACAATTTCCCTATATTACTCCCAGGCCACCTGTCCTCAATTTCAACTCCTGAAAGCTACTTTTTTTGCTCTGAGTTGATTCAGCAGCTCCTTAACCATCCATGGAGGCGTCCTGGCATTTTTTCCCAATTTCCTTCTTGTGGGAGGACAAGACGGGTGTGCCTATAGTTAGTGCACAGGAAGGGTTGTTTTCAGTGAAAAATAAATTCTGTGTAACTGTGGATTCATATAATATTCATCTGAGTGTAAAAGGAGTGTGCTAATACTGTGACTCAGGTCACTTGCAGGACCCTTTTCTGCAACACAGGGTGAACACACAGTCATACAGCAATACGCACTCATGTCTGGACACTGGCACCAATTTCTTCAGCAGTAGCAACACAGTGTGTATGTACACTGCTGGAAATACAGCGCCCTACAGCAGGTTGGACTCCAGCCCTTACCCTTTGTGTCACGGCAGTGCTAATGTAGATTTATTTCCTGTCTTTAATATAGAATAACTTGCACCCTTAAAGCTGAGCCTTCTCAGACTTAATGGTTTTCAGAAGTGGGGCATTTTACTCACAAACAACTGTTGTTAAAATACACATCTACGATCTGTGATACTATCCACAATACATGGTAGCTCACCTCAACACGAGACTCACTTTAATACGCATTCTCTGAATGTATTGGGTGTACTTAGTTTTGCCAAAGAAGACAACAAAACAATTACTCTAGCTGCTTGTCCCCAAAGGTACAGAATTTATAGAGAGACCTGAATTTATAACCAGATACCACAATTGAATGGCCTCTTCAGTTTTAAATAAAATATGCTTTCTAGTAGGTTGTCCCAAATATCACAAATGTTTGGGGGAAGGGTTTCTTCCCCCCTCCCCCTTTTTTTAAATCTACTTTATATGCATGAATTAATTAGCAACTATTCTAAAAAATTAGAATGTGCAACAGTGAAGTATGTTAACAGAGAGAACCAATAATTTATCACAGGTAACTGTTCAAAAGCAAAGTTTAACCCTAAATAGCAAAGAAAAAAACCCTCAGTGTCTTACACTATTGGATCTTGGGTCTTGTTTGTGTTTTTTTTTTTAGTGCAGATAATATGTCTTTTTCTTAAGTTTAACGTTATTGTGACAAAGCTCATTTTCTGGTGTAAAACTTACTAGTATTTAAATTAAAAGTATTAAAATTAGTATTAAAATTTACTACTTTTTAAAAGTGATCCGGTGGTTATGAGTCATTGAGGATCTGGAATTTTTTATATGATGGAAAAGCAATTGAAAAAAGTATACTATAGAAATGGAAATGAAAAAATCATGCTACATTGAAAATAAGATTAATCAATAGAACAAGACAGAAAAAAACTCCCACTCTTTTCATCCTCTCCACATTTACCAAAATCTACACTCAAAATGTTGACA
Source organism: Oxyruncus cristatus (assembly GCA_013399855.1). Taxonomy (NCBI): domain Eukaryota; kingdom Metazoa; phylum Chordata; class Aves; order Passeriformes; family Cotingidae; genus Oxyruncus; species Oxyruncus cristatus. Next base: position 395,930 of record VXAY01006932.1, on the reverse strand, counting down.
AATACCCACAATATTCTCACCACATTATCAAATCCTGTTGTTATCCTCTTGCCATTATGCTTTCAAAAAGCAGGATAAAACCCCTCCGTTTTCCCCTGATCCTGACTGTCATACTGGTGACCATGGATGAAGAAAAAGATGGACTCCAAATGAGGTGGGGGGCTCTTAAGTTTACTTTTCCTTTCATTTTTGCATTTTTCTTTTCTTTTCCTTTTGGAGAGGGGAAAAAGAAGTTCCATCAGTCTGTTGTGGTCTATTAATTCCAGAAGGAAATATATGTTTAAAAGGTTACACTTGTAATGCATATCTGTACCAAAGAAAAAACCTCACGTTAACAATCATGTTGTCATTATCTATTAAATTAATGATATGCTGGAAAAGCAAAGGTTTTAAATTTAAATATAAAAAATTAAATTGGGAAAATATCACATCAGCAAAAACTCTCTTAACAATATACTTAAATATCAAAAATTTAACTGCTATGAGTTTTGTTTCTGCATTCTTTGGCTTGGATTTTTTCATCCCTGGATGTTCTTGCCTGTGGCTAATATAAATTTTATTGTGAATTCAAATAGACTTGAACATGGTTGCAGAATTTTTGTCATTCCTGGTTATTTGTGATTACTAGTTGCATAGTGTGTGGAATATATTCATATTATTTTCATTTTATTTGTCTTTATTAGAGTTAATTATTGTAGAATCTTCCATATCTCTCAGGAATAATTTGATTACATAAAAAAGAGAGAAGTTCACTACCTGGCTCTTTGTGATAGAGTAGTATTATATTACGGCTGAAGAACTCTGTGATTTTGGCTGAATATGCACAAGCACTGTAATGATTGAACAATCATATATTGACCTTACATGATATTGGAGGTGTGATTATATGAGAAGCTTTAGGCACAGGAACACAGTTATTTTATGAATTATCCCGGCAATAGACCAGTCAGAAAGGTCAAAAGACCTTTCTTGGGAGAAAGAACAATGAATACTGAGAGTTGTAGGTTATACTACTACAATATTTTTAGACACTTCCAATAAAGGGTAAAAAGTTTCCATGGTATCTAAAACTTGTACTTATATGCACAATGAAAGTATTAATTTAATAAAATGGCCAGGATTTTTTTCATATTTTTTCTATAAAAGCAAAGTGGCATGTAGCATAGTTTATTCCAGAGTGATGAACAGCACTGATGAGCCTGTCAAAACAATTTTTAGATTCCAGTCTATGAACATTGCCTTCTCATCACATATCCTTAATGGATGCTTGATACATATCACAGAGTTTGGGCTTTTGTATTTAGTTACCCATGTAACAGACAGACAATAAAGTCATAAAAGATTTAGTTTGTGGGTTACTTTACTGGCAGATTCCATCATGACAGGACATCAAAAAGAAAGATACCATCTCATTTTTGTTCTTCACTTAGATGCAAGAAATCAGACACAAATTGAACTGCAGTGCTTTGCACTCTCAATTGTCTTAATCCAAAGACTGCTTACCAAAATAATCAATTTTCTGTACAAATGAGCAATCATCACTTAAGTAAGACCATACTTTTCTGTCTTGGCAGACAGTGAGATCACCACAACCTTTTTTTTTATAGTTGTACATTATATTTTAAATTGGTCTAACACTATAGTCAGAAGTTACTTATCTGTAGCTATATAGGTTGACTTGAAAATGTGTTGTGTATAGTATGTTGATATAGGATGAGGTAGGCACTTTTTTAAATTATGACTTCTTCAGTTTCAATATCATAGCAATATGAAATTCCTTCAATGTAGTGCCAGAACTTAAAGACTCTATGATGTGTAGAAGGTGGAATGTCCTAAAGAATTGCTTTGATAACAAATAATTTTCAGTCTTGAGTTTAATTTACAATGTTGGTTTTCTTTTTTTTTTCCTTTTTTTCTTTTAAATATTGCCAACAGTAGCATAACACTTTTATTTTGTAATTATGTTATTTACACACTTAATGTACTTTTTCTAACATTACTCTCTGATCAATCTTCAGCAGTCGTTACTTAAGGGATGAGTAAATAGTACTGCATAACTTTCTTTTGACTCTTCTATTACAATCAATTGCAGCTGCAAGAATTGACACCTTTTCAGTCTACTTATCTTATGACTTACAAATAGAAAATATGAGCATTTTCTCCTCTGTTTTAAGTAATTAATTTAATTAATCTTTATGTCCTGATATAGGACAACTGCTAAGGTTAACAACTGATTAGTTACTGCATTGAATATTCTATAGGGAATTAAGTAATGTGATAGACTATATTACTAGGTTTCATAGTACATCTACAGTAATAATGTTAGGTATTTTATGAAAAATCTAATAATTGAAATACTTTAATTAGTGACAAAATGCAACACAAGAAGTCAAATTGTGTATTTTAGTTCCTAAAAGCTACTGAAGTTTTTGTGAGCTTACAAATGGAATGATTTGAACTGGCCATTTTATGAAATGATTATTTTCACTGTGTGACAATAATGCATATAATTACAAGTTTGAGGTTCCATGGAAACTTTTTTCCTTGTATTAAAAATGCCTCCAAATATTTTCATACTATCACAAACCTAAGAAAAATAACCAAACCCAATCAAACCAAAACACAAAAAAAAACACACCCCACCCCAAATATTGCTACAATAAAGCAAAAATTAAACAACCCCCCCACGGGTTTAGAATAAGTATAGCAGAATCCTTTAAGTACTTCTTCCCCACGAGTCTCAGTTTTCTGTCAAAAGCTATGTATTTCACCTTCATTATTACCCAGCTTAATGTATGGGTCTCATACGGCACTCAGCAGGTTTTCTTGGATATTAGTCAAGACAGCTTTTCATCTGTGCATTAAGATTTGAGAAATAATCATCCCAGAGGGATGGACACAAAGGAGACTTAACCAAGACATTATGTATGCATTTGACTGTGTGACATTTCACTCAATTTAATCTGATAAGAAAAATGTTTAGGAACTGAAAAAAAAGATGCTTTTTCTGTAGAGAAAAGGTATTAATAAAGGAATAAATAAGTGAAATTTTCTTATAAAAAGCATGCTGTCCTCCAATCCTTGCGCTAGCATAGTACATATTCATTGCAAGGCCAGAGAAACAATGAATCACACACAAAATTTGGGCTAGCATGTGACTCTTGCACTACATTTGCAATGGGAATAGAAGCACAGCTAAATAATGCACTCATGATGATTGCTGGATTTTCTGCATAACAGAAGAAGCTATAAGAAAAAAAAACTACAAAAAACGAAACATAAGCAGAGATTGGACTAGATGACCTTGAGAGGCCTTTTCCAACCTTAACCACACAAAATCCTTGTCTAAATTTTAAGGGACATTGCCAGAAATAACCCAGCTCTCTCAAAATATATGATGTACACTATTCTCTTCTCATAATTTCTAATTCTAGCAATTGTAGAAGTCTGACAAGTCACACTCCTAATAATGTATGGATAAAACTAATTTAGAGCAGAATGCGAGTGCCAGAGTGAAGTGCCTGTAATACATAAAAGTGATAAATAACAGAATAACTCATCTTATGAGTAGAGAAGGGTCTGGTTTTGTGTTCCAGGCCATTTCATCACACAGTAAAAAGTGCAGTTGGGTACAAATTCACTTCGAAAAAACACAGATGGAAATTAGACCACATACTGAAATATATTAAGGGAGAACCTGAAGATGCGTACTAAGGATAAAAACAAAAACAGCAAAAAACCCACTGAATTTTTACTACAGATATTGATATATTTATGAATGTTACCTAGAATTACAATGGAATATGCAATTACCCTTTAGATCCCTTATTTGGGGTCCCATTATTTTTGTAGGGCATGGAATACTTTAAAAACTATTTCTATGAGCCAGAAGAACAATAATTTACATTGTTTTATATTTTAAAACATTATTTTATGTCCATAGAGGAATTTTTGCTTGCAAATGTGCTTGCATTGGTATCCCTAAAGAGCATTACATTTCCTTTGAAAAATCTGAGGAAGAAAATAGCCTGAATTTCAGCACTTTTGCTCTGAAACAAGGGCAGTAAGGAATTGTTTTCTCTAAAAGTTGGGTAGTTTTGTTTCTCATTTTGTTATTTCTTTTGTTCTGTTTCCTTCCAGAACTTTTACTTTCAACCTATAACCAGAAAAATAAATCAGATCTTCACTGAGATCCCATTTCTACTTGTAGATCCAACTGACTTTTAAAATTAAAAGATGGTCCAGAAAACAGTTGTTCAGCTATAGAGTCTGGAACTAGTAGACTGTTTTAGTAGCTCTATTAAAGTTGTCATGTAGAGCCAGCTGCTTTTTTAACACTATTGTCATCTTGAATTTTAAAGCTTTCATATTACAATATTAGGATACTGATCCTAAGAATCCATGTTCTATATTTTCTCATACTGAAAATACACACCATTTTGGTTTCATATACAGTTTATTGTATTTAAAAGTTCCTGATTTAGAAAGTTCTTACAGACAGAGCTAAGTAAAATTTCTCAAACACTTACCAAAAGTCAACCTGAAGTTAGGTAGAGAAAACAAAGCTACACGTAATATTTGGGATTCATAGAATCATAGAATCATAGAATCATAGAATCATAGAATCAGATGGGTTGGAAAGGGCCTCTGAGATCATCAAGTCCATCCAGGCAGGATGCTGTGGAGATTAATTGATATATTCTAGGTTACTTTGTCTATATTGCTCTTTTTTTGATACATGTTGGTAGACTACAAATTCTGTATAAGACAAAGAGAAACCTGACATGTGGTTCTCACCTGTACTTGAGGATTTATTTCTAACTTGTGTTTTATAATGGAAGTAACATCTACTTTGGATGGGTTTCACAAGGAAGCCTACGGGAAGAAAATGCTAAACAACTATATTTTTGTGAGTTCCCACTCTCACTCTTCAGTCCAACGAAGTAGGCATGAAACTAAGACCTATATGAATTTAGCAGAGAAGTTTCATGCTGCACACAGGTATCATAGAATCATAGAATCATAGAATCAGACGGGTTGGAAAGGACCTCGGAGATCATCAAGTCCAACCCTTGATCCAACCCCACTGTGGTTACTAGACTATGGCATTAAGTGCCACGTCCAGCCTCGTCTTGAAAACCTCCAGGGATGGAGAATCCACCACTTCCCTGGGCAGCCCATTCCAATGGCTGATTACTCTCTCTGTAAAGAATTTCTTTCTGATATCTAACCTAAACCTCCCCTGGCACAGCTTAAGGCCATGCCCTCTTGTCTTACTGCTGGTTGCCTGGGAGAAGAGACCAACCCCCACCTGG
>VXAY01006932.1:380467-390517 GCA_013399855.1 Oxyruncus cristatus | reverse complement strand
TTTGTTTTGTTTTTTTTTGTTTTGTTTTGTTTTGTTTTTTTTGGGGGGGGGTGTGTGTGTGTGTGTGTGTGTTTCTTTGTTTGTTTTGGGTTTGTTTGTTTGTTTGTTTTTGGTTTTTTGTTGTTGTTACTGTTGTTTTGTTTTGTGGGGTTTTTTGTTTTGTTGGGTTGGGTTGGGTTGGGTTTTTTTTTTTGTTTTTTTTTTGGCATGGTTTTATTTTTTCAAATTTTTCTTAAAAAACAACAAATTAAAACACAATTTAAAAAAAATTATATGAATTTGTAAATTTGCATACAAATGGGAGAATAATTGTTTTGGTAAGATATCCAAGCATCATGGAAGATATTCTCTGGATTAGGACATCATCCAGTTAAGCAGAAAACTGAGGAATTAAAATTCAGCACTGATGAGGTATGGTAACAGAATTCCTAAGTAGAGACTTAAACATTTTATTATATCTCTTCTCATTCAAATATAATTTTCTATTTTACTATAAATCTCAGCAATTATAATCCCTCCCCTATATGCATGGATAGAACTTCTTATGAAATAACTGTGAAAAGTTTTTTGTTTTTCCTATTTTGCAGATTTGGTGTTACAAAGTTTAAAATTGAAAAGAAAATTAATTTTTAAAAATTATTATTCCTCCATCTCATCTCTATAGTTTCTCTTTATAATTAGATATCAACACATTTTTATACAACTGCCACTAGAAAGTGCTACCTTTAAATTTTTTTTCCCTCTCAAGTATGATTTCATTATGTTGATAGAAGTATGAGAACATCCTATTATATATATATATATATACATGTGCTTCTCATAATATGAGATACAGCATCTAGATGAAGAACATATACTTTTCAGTATGTCTTGCATTTATGAAACTAAAGTGATAGTTGTATAATCACAGTGCATCTACTCAGTTTTTTAAATTAACATTTTATGATTGAATTAATTAGTACCCATTATTGAACTGTGTAATTTAAATATTTGCTAAGAAATCAGCAGAGCACTATGTTTTATAAAATGATAGGTGACTAAGAAGACATTATGCTTAAGCATCATTAAACCCCAAACCTAATAATAAAGAAAGAAAGGAAAGATTGCAATGAATAAGAAAAAATGCTTTAACTATATATAATTGTCTTTCTGGTTTTATACTGCTGCTCCTCATCATGATATCCAGGCCATTCATCATGACTCAAAATCCTTAAGAAATCATTGCAAATAAGGAAATCATGAAATTGACTATATATGTATTTGTAGCTGAAACTCAGAACCGTAATTTGCAAAATTCTGATCTTTATAAACCTGGCTTCCATCCAGAATTCAATTAAAACCTTTTTTGAAAAATAATTTAATCATAGATAAATTAAAAAATTAATTCTTATTTTCATTTATATATATCTTTTGATAAAACAAAAAATGGTTTATATAACTACTTTCAAAAATAAGCATTAACTTCAAGTTTCAACCTTATATAAAATCATCCATTACATTAGTAGAGAGGAATTTATGTCCTTAAGGGAGGTGATCCTTATGTAATGATCTTCTTACTCCTGCTCATTTATTTGATGCCCATATCCTTATAGTTCCCTCTATCATTCAGTGTTCTGAAATAATGAATCATCAGATTACTGAAAAAATCTTTGTGGAAAGAGCTTCCACCATGTATGGTGATTCAGACTGGTTTTTTAAAAGATATGTGTGTCTACAGTCTCCAAGGGATTACATACACTAGAGATTTTATGATCCTTTTAGGGATTTTTTTTTTTAAGGATTTGGTGGTTCTTTTGGAAGAAAAACTTCTCTCCTTCTCTTTCTGTACTCTTCTTATCCTGGACTGAAAAATATTTATGTCCTATTCTCAGAGACTATACAAGTTTGACTCTTCTTATCAGTCCTCTGCTCTTGCCTGCTTGGAGCTACTTTGGTATGTTCGGCAGATTGCATGCTGCCTCACAAAGGACTAGCAGTAGCTTAAAACTGTGATCTGTAGTTAGAAGAGGCTAATTGATGCCCATATCCTTACAGTTCACTCTATCAGTCAGGTCTGAAATAATAGAGGATTTTACAGATTTCTCTAGCTTCCTAGAGAAAGTCCAAGTCCAAATAACACATGCTAAGTCCAGGAAATTGTTTACTTCTCTCCAACATTTAGGTATAAAGCAGGACTAAATGAGAATTTAAGAAAAATCTTCTTAAGTTCACACTAAATAATACCTTAGGAAATAGTGAGATTTTCTTTCATCAGGCACTATCCAAGGTGTTTGTTCTACCAGGTTTTATGCAGCCTCTCAATGACACCTCCAGAAGAAACACAGAAGAAACACTTACTACTACTCTGCAGCAAGTAGATTTAACAGAATCACTTCTTACATTGCCTATTGGAGAACTATTGAAAATATTTCTGGATCTGAAAATGCAGAGGCGTAAGAAAAAATATTTATTCCTTATTTTTTTTCCCAATACCTGTTTCTACTTTTCTACCCAGGGTTTTCACAGGATTCAGGCAAATGAATAAAACCATCTAGGAATGCCATTTCAGAAAAGAACTGCTTCCAGCCTTGCTAACTGGTGGCAAAGAATGTGGAAACACCTTTCTTTTCATCATCAGCAGCTGAAACATTTTAAGAATGCATAGTTTAACACTTCAACATAATGGTGGCAGATGCAAGGCAGAAAATCTTTTACCACACTGACAAAACTTTCAGATCTGAATCTCTACTTGAAAACATGATTTTTTTGGGGAAAAAAAAAAAAAAATCCCAGTAGCCTGCATTTGTTTCCTGGAGTTTTTCTGAATTTCAGTCTTTTTGAAATTAACTGCCTGACCTACTTCTGTATATGTCCTCAAAGTTACCTTTGTAACTTCGTGTCTTACTGTCTTTTCTAATCAATAATTCATCTTGCCAAACCAACTTAAAACTGATTTTAAAAAAAAAAAATCTTAGGGCATGAGCTGATTGTACTTTCCTTTTTCTTGTACAGTTTCCTTTTATAATAGAGGTTCTTTGGTGATCTTTCTAAAAATGGGCACTTGGGAGCCTTCTTTCAGGCAAGGGATTTTGATAAGGGCAGTGATTTGGATAAATCAGATAAACTGCAAAAATGAGTAACTGATTGTAATTTTGTGTTTGACAACATTCAATATTATTCCCATCCTCTGTGCTGAAGGCCTGGATGACCAGCTTAGAGGAATATAAATAATGTAAGACTCATCTCCTTTTGGAATTAGACATGCACATCTGAGCATTAATTGTCATTAACAGAAAAAAATAGTCACTTCTAGAATGCTAGTTGTATACCAAATGCAGGCATAGACTTTAGTTTGAAATTAATTATAGAATAGAAATATTTTCTTTTATTAAATGTAAAGGAAAACTTGGATCACTAATTACATATAGCTGCAGCTGTATTAAAACTGCAATATCTGTAAAGCTGAGTGATATAAACCTTACCATGTGATTTTCTTATTTTTCTGTTCAAAATATAGAACTTGTAAACACTTAAATACAAAGTACATGGTTAAGAAATATTGACACCATACAGCCCTTAACAGATTTTTTTGTTTGTTTGTTTTGTGGGTTTTTTTTGTTTTGGTTTGGTTTTTTTGTTTGTTTGTTTGGGGTTTTTTTGTTTTTTTTTGTTTGTTTTTTTTGTTTGTTTGTTTTTGTGGAATATGGCGTCTAATGCTAAAAGACTAATCCNTTAAAATGAAGGTAAAGACCTCCTCGTTTCCTTTGGTTGCCCTTTGGCTAACACATCTCTCCTCTCCTCTCCTCTCCTCTCCTCTCCTCTCCTCTCCTCCTCCCGTCCCCTCCTCTGAACAAGTTTTATGGACATTGAGAACAAAACTACCTGAAGAAAAATTCTCCTTGCACGTCTTCCTTTTAAATTGTTGGATGCCACTCAGAAAGAGTTCAGAGATTAATGGTCTAGTAAAAGTACACAACCTGAAGTGAGACATCTGAACTGATACTGCATCATCAGTAAATTGAATCTTTGAGATATTCCATACATTACAGTGAACAATTTCAAAGCCCATCTTCCTACAGCACTCAAAGTGAAATGAAGCTGAATAGAACAAATCCTGATTTTTCACGTTTGCTGTTATTAAAGAATGGAGCAAAGTAGCGCCAAGGGGAATAGGAGAATAAAGCTATGGTTATTCAGTTGTGAAGAAAGTAAATTAATAAAACTAACCTCATTTCTTTTGTACATGCTTTCAGTTGATGCCCTGGAGAACAATTCCCTTTATAAGAAAGAAGGGTGGGGAACGGACAATAGAGCCTATTGCTATACCTTGCCTTAGTCCTATTGACAAATTGTATATCATCATCAGATAATAGGTTGTCATGTTTTTTATTTGAGCTGTACTTTTATGTACCCTATACCAACCCTCTTGGATATTCATTTTTCCCCAGAGCTTTTCCATAATGTTTGATGGAAACTTTTGCAATCTCATAGATTGTGAAACAAGGTTTAAACCACGGGAGGTAGGCAATGTTCATGATGTATCATGGACCATGTAAGGCAAACTTTTTTTTTAAGCTGACATTCAGTAACACATTATGCTTCAGATTTATGAAGTCCTTTTTAATTTTTTTCTGGATGTGTGTTAACACAATTGTACTTCAAAGAAAGCCCTTGTGCAGTTTCAGAAACTGAAGCATCTCAGGATGGTCTCTTGCCACAAATCTCATTCTTCATTTAAGTAGTCAATTGAGTTATACCTGGACAAATATTATGGATTTGCCCTAATTCATGTATTTAGACTGAACTTTTTTTAGAGGATTAGGTTTTTACTGGATATTTGGAACTTGATACAGGCATTCATGGAATTGATCCAGACCTGAGTTACATTAACAGCCTTTTTGTGGGGGAAAAAAACCCCAACCAACCAAACAAACAACAAAAAAAGAAAACCAAAAAGCATCCTCAGCAGTGGAAATGTTGTGATTATAGTGAGATGAATGGTTGATGTTAGCCATCTTAAAGAGAGAAAAATTAAGCAAACTTAATATGCATACATATGAAATGGTTCAGTCTAATTTTTTCAATATACATGTGTAGAATATGAAAAGAAGAGTAACCTCATCCTGACTTTTGGCAAAGATAGCTGGCTAAAAACTGAGTATTAGTGAGGATTCATCTTGACATACGGTGAAGATATAAACAAAAAGTACAGCAGTTGAGAGAATTATATTAATTCCGTGGTATCTAGCTTGATGCAGTATCTAGTTTTCAGGCAAGGCCTCAAGCCTAAGATCACATCCAGATAAACACCATGGGAAAGGCAATATGCTTTATCCTTTTGCACTGATATAGAAGAACCATAATATTCAAAGGCCATTAGTACACTGAATAAAAATACAGTATTTGCATATTAATTGTTGACTTTTTCCTGCAGAGATGTTAAATATTTTCTAACTGAAAACTTTTATCTATGTGCTGTGGACAATATCATAAGTACATTCTATAACTCTTTATGGCCAAGAGGTTTAAAAATGCTGTTCAGTATACATACCTCTACTTTGACTGTTTAAAATGTACTTTCTTCTTTTTACTCTGAAAAGTACCATGAATAACATTATGCAATCAGGCAATTTTGTACTCTCTCATTAATCTGTAAATTCATTTTTGTTGTTTGTATTTCCTGAGCTCAACAAACATTTTTCCTTGTAAAACATGAACAACAGAGTGATCCAGAGGGAAAGCAAATCAATTTGAGACACTTCTATAATTTATCTTTGGAATTTACCACCTGAAATTCAAACAATCATCTTTCAATTACTGAGAAATTATTATAATACAAAAATATTTTCTCCTTGGTTTTGATCTTAGCCCCACCAGTCAATCTACTTTGACCTTTTATTAGTTATCTGTCATTAGCCAAGCAGATGCAAGTCACAAATTAGGATTTGGGAAATAAAACAAAAACCAAACCAAACCAAACAAAAAAAAAGATAAGAGAAAAAACAGTTGAATTAAATGGATAACTTTATATACATTGCTAACTGCTATGTACTGGCAAGGAACCTAACTGGGAAGCTATTGGGAGATATTTAAAACATAAACAGATTAAACGTGATGAAACAATAATTCATATTAATAACTAAAGTGGCACAGAAAATGTTCCAACTGTATTACTTAAATAAAAGGGTAAAAGCCTCAGCTCTGCAGCACAGAGGATTAAAATACAACCTCCTTATGAAATTACCATGAAATTGAGTTGAAGCACATGCAGAACTAAACAGATTGCTTGGAAAGCATTCAGCTAAAAATCTGTTCTTTTTTTCAGGTCTGCTGAAATCTCAGTTGATTTCAAGGTAAATAGTTTCAATTATTTGCTCTGCTGTTTAAGCAAACTGTATCAAAAGCCACAGTAGTGTATATCTACAACAGTTACTGTTGACTGTTGAACATAGGTTATCAACATTTCTCATGGGAAAAAAGCAAGAAGGAGAATCTAGATCAGCTAAACACAAGTCTTAACAAAGGAAAGTAAACTTTGGAAAGATTCATTGACAGTGTTGAAATAGTGCTGTGAAATGGATGTAGCCCTCACATAAATTAGTACCATTAAAATGTTCTTAATTGCTGTAAGCCTGTCCTTTTTAAGGTAAGTTGTATGGAGTCTACTTTTTCTTTTATCTCTGTCCAAAATAAAACTATAACAGAGGGATTCTAGGCATCACAAGCTATTTTTGATATTTCTTTCTCCTGAATCATAGGTATACATGTAAACTTAGCATCATCCTACAAAATGTATCAGGAATTCACAAAAACTGATGGTATGAACCTCTTGCTGATCATATTTAACTTGCAAATGAATATTGGGGTAGAATATATTTTGTGTGCACTGCATATTTCTTATGTCTAGCAGAACAATTTTTTGAGATAGGCAGGAGAATATTTTTTTATATATACTTACTTCTATATAGCCTTGCTGTGATATGTTCACCAGATGGTGCTGTTAAACACAGACTTACACCTTGCCTAATGTGTAGTTTGCCTTTACTGAAGCCAGCATGACTTCACTATGGATGAATGGTGCCTGATCAGTCTGGTAGCCTTCTAGGATGGAGTGATTGCAACAGCTGACAAGGGAAGACCGACCAATGTCACCTACCTGGATGTCTGTAAGGTCTTTGACACAGTTCTACATAATCCTTATCTCCAAACTGAAGAGGCACAGATTTGAAGTATACACTATTCAGCGGATAAGGAATTGCCAGGACAAACTGGCCAGTAAACTGAGCCAAATGTGAACAAAAGCTGACACCAGTCACAATAGAAAAGATCATTGTCCAGCTAAGAAAAGTTTATTTCACATTAACTCTTATGACAATGAGTTGAAAATGTCATATCAACATAAGTAAAATGTCACACAGATTGGTGTGAAATACTCCTTTGTAAATAACTAGTAAAATAATCCAAATGTAGCTAAGTTTTGTGGAATATTAGGAAATATCAAGCTTCTAAGCTAATTCAAAAGATCAGGACAGTCATATTTAGTAATGCCAAAGCAAAATTCTGGGATAGGCTTTGGGTTTCATATTCAAATCTCCTGTTGAAAGAAATAAAGAGAACAAGAAAAAAGGTGTTCTTCTCCGATTCACCGATGGTATTCACAGAATCAAACCAACTGTCCATGCCTCAAATATGCTACTTGATTGCTTTCTTTTGCTGAGCAACAATTCGATAACTCACATGATTAAAAAGAAATAAAAATCACTCTGTTAGGACTATTTTTAGTTTGCCTGTCATCCTAGCATCATCCTGATGAAGGGATTTTTTCAAATAACCACTAATGTCACTGGAAAGTAGACCTTTCAGATCATCATCATCCAGAACCTGTAGCCTTTTCAGTTCAGCTAGCCATATTTCTTTGCTGTTGAGTAAATGACAATTTACAATCATCAGAGGGAAAAAAATAGTGCAAAAAAACCAGAGTAGCAGGTATGTTATGAAATTCCAGATATCAACCAATTTTGACAAACTATTAAAAAAAAATCCTCTTAAAAAGAATTAAATCAATCAGTTCAACTCTGTGATTCTGTCTGATGTAGTTCACTGCAGATATTTTCCCTTTTATTTTCTTAATCTGTGTTTATAGACTGAATTTCCTACTGAAGATCCAAATATGGTATATATGAACAAATTATACCAACTGCTGAAAATCTTACCATCTGGATAAGAAGGAACTATTTCATAATAGAACTACACTCTGTGATAAACAATACTGTAGTAAACACAGACATAGAAGATAATAAGTCAGTGAATTTATAAGTTTTAATACAGTGTAAATGACTTGTATTGGCAAGAATATTTTTCTAACCTGTTCTTAAAGACTTCCAGTGTTGTAATTCCAAAACATAAAGATTAATCATTCTACTTTTCTGGCTGTTAGAACACTTTTTTCTTAAGTGATTTTAATCTTCCTTGTACCTATTGGCATCCAATTTCTTCCTTTCTAATCTAGGACACAAGTAACTGCTTTTATATTCACAATCTTTAGGGGAATAAATGTAAATTTAATTAATACAGGCAGCACAAAGACCAATGGTGACTTCTTCAACTTGGAACTATAAATGGCATTTTTATTAGTTTAACATGTTAATTAGTGAGAACTTGCCAAGAAGAAGTAGTTATGCTTTAGATTTTGAGCCATATTCATTTACCTCTATCTAAATCAAAACTGTAACTTGTTTGCTCTATGATTTTTAACATTATTTTAGTAACAAATCTTAGAGTAAAATTTACTGATCAGTTTATAAGAACATTCTACTAAAATCTGGCCTTGCTGGACCCGGAAGAGCTTCTGTACATCTGTCCACCAGGTACCAAACTGAGTAAGCATATAATGATTTAAGCTCACAGGAGCCTCTGGGGAAAAACATGTTTTATCATGCATTCTGGGACAATTCAATAAAGGGCATGTAAGGGACCTTTTAAGAGTCTTTAATTTTTGTCACAACTTTCTACTAAGAAGGAAAGTCTTTTTTTTGTTTGTGTGTTGTTTTTTTTTTGTTGTTGTTGTTGTTTGTTTGTTTTGTGTTTTTTTTTTTGTTTGTTTTGGACAACAGCAGAAAGTGAACTCATAGGATACTTCTTGGGTTTTGTGGGAAATTTGGTGGGGGGAAGGGGTTAGTGACTGTGGTGGGTTGACTTTGGTTGGATGCAAGGTGCCCAGCAAGCCACTTTATCACTGCCCTTTCCAGCCTGACAGGGGAGAGAGAGTAAGATGGAAAACAACTTGTGGGTGAGATAAATCAGTTTACTGACACAAAAGTGAAAGTTTTGTGCACATATAAACAAAGAGGAAAATAAAAATGTTTATTCTCTACTTCCCTGTGTTCAGCTACTTCCCAGGAAGCTGGGCTTCAGCAAAATGTAGCGGTTGATAAGGAAGGCAAACACTGTAAATAAGGAACACTGCCCCTTCCTCCTCCTTTTCTTAGTTTTTATGTGTGAGCTGATGTCATATGGTATGGAATATCCCTTTGGTTAATTTGGTTCGGCTGGCCTGGCTGTGTCCCCTCCCAGGATCTTGCCCACCTGCCCACACCCATCCCTCGATGAGGGGTGGGGGGGCAGGGGGTAGAGGAATGTTGAGAGACAGTGCTGATGATGCACCAGCACTTCTCAGCAGTAGCCAAAACACTGGTGTGTTATCACCATCTTTCGAGCCACCAATGCAAACCACAGCTCTGTGAGGGCTGCTATGGGATAATGGACAGGCTCAATACAGTGACAATAGGAGAAAAAATCATGGAAACATGACCCCAGTCCCAATTTTTTCCCAGCCAATGTGATTAGTATATAGCAATTCTTATTAATCAGGACAAGTAAAATAGAAAGTGTAGGTGTTGCTCAAGAAATTAGTTAATTCCCAGAACTGTCTAAGGAAAAAAATCCAATCTTTCAAAAGAATTTTTTTTATTTTAATACTTGTTTTTTCCATTACTATTTCTGTCATTCGTTCCCCATCAAGAGCAGTCAATATCCCCAGGAAAATGTCGTTTCCAAAAAAAAAAAAAAAAA
>VXAY01006932.1:352943-380438 GCA_013399855.1 Oxyruncus cristatus | reverse complement strand
AAAAAAAAAAAAAAAGTATAACTATTGTATGTATAAACTAATTCATAAATGAGACAAAATTACAAAGATCACCTTCTATTATACTTTCATACTTTTATCAAGTATGCATACGGTATGATACTAGGACAACCAGACTATTCCCCTTCTTGCCACTTTCAAATGACAGGGTCTTATTTTGTATCTGAAAAGCTTGACATTTATTCTTTATATGAATCTTTATTTTATAGGACTTTATTTTGTGTAATTTCTCTGGGTCTCAAGGTTATTTTTTATCTGTTCCATTTCTTTCAGTATTGTTCACCAAATCAGTGTGTCATCAGCAAATTATATTTTTGCTTCACTGCAGGGTTTTTCTTCTTTCTTGACTAACTATCCAAATAGAATGGAATTTCAAGATTTGCCTTTTTTGTACAAGAAGGTTTCTTTTCTTTTCTTTATTACTTTTAAATGTGGGGGATAAGGCAAAAATCAATCTGAATTATCTTTAAGTCTTTGAATTAAGACTCTATGGACATCAGTTAGAAGTGTCTTTTTTCCTCAGTGTAGTTTAGATTATCATAGCTTCTAAAGGGTGTGAATTGAAAATAATAAAACATATTTCTTTCAGTAGTAAGAAAATCAGTTTGTTTGGGGATTTTTTTTAAGAGAACCAGCTAATACACTGAAACAAATCTAAATGTTAAATAGCATTACCTATCTATTTATTTATATTTTTACTTTTAAAGTGGATAAGCAAGATGTATAAACCAAAACTTGCTGATATACACAGTACGGATTTGCATTCCATTTCTTAAATGATCTGTAACAATTCATTTCTATTTTAAGCACTGATACTATATCTGTGCTTGCTGCTGTGCTTATGTTTAGGCTTAAAATGTTGAAAGACTGAGAGACACGATAATAATATACTCTTCTGGCCTTTGACAATGAAGAAATATCTAATGCAATAAGCTGTTAATGGTAAACACAGTCACTGAATCAAGGCATACTTTATGAAAGCTCAGACCATTACATGTATACAGTTCTCTTATGCAGGATTCCCTGAATTAGTTAAGAACACAATTATAAATGTTACCCGTGTATTGAGGTAAGAGACAGTAATCCTCCTTGTTTTAATTGAAAACAAAAATAACCAGAAGAATGCTTATTTCTAAAAGTTGAAGAGTTGAGATTTGTCTCCATTCCCTATTTTAAGTGCTCAAAGGCATTCTCCATGCCAATCGCAGAAAATTATAGTGGTTCTAGAGAAACTACATTTTCCTGGGGATATTGACTGCTCTTGATGGGGAACGAATGACAGAAATAGTAATGTAAATCATAAACCTTTTGTACGCTGATCATATATATCTTAATTTAAGCAATCTGTAATTTTTACTTTTGATCTTGATCTATATTATTAGATTTTAAGTTAAGGTGAATCAATCCAGGAACAGCAGTATACATAAAGAGATATATATTCTTTAAGCAAAATATTTTTAAAAGTAGAACTTGCTTTTACCATAACACACCATATAACTTTAACTTAACATGATTTTCTCCATTTGTTTATAAACCTCACGAAGAAAAGGAGCACCTTCCTGGATCATATCATGGAATGGTTTGTTTTGGAAGAGACTCTAAAGTTCATGTAGCTCCAGTTACCCTGCCATGGACACAGACACCTTCCTCTAGACTACTTTGCTCAAAGCATCAACCAGCCTGGCCTTAAGTACTTTCAGGGATGGGTTCTCTGGGCAACCTGTTCCAGAAGTTCCAGTGCCTCATCACCGTTAGACTGAAGAATTTCTTTCTTATATCTAATTAACTCCACCATTTCATGGTCACCGCAGCCCAGGCTGCCCTTGAGCTTCACATCACTCACCAGCCCCTCCTTGTTGGTGAGAACAAGATCCCGCATAGCACCTCTTAGTGGCTTCCCTATCACTTTGGGAAGTAATTTATCAATGCATTTCAGGAACCTCTTAAGTTGCCCATGCTCTGCTCTGTTGTCCCTCCGACATACACTGGAGTGGTTGGCTGGCTGCCAAGTGGAAGTAATTATGAAAAGTGTACATCTAATGTAGGACCTGTTAATATGTATATTTCATTCAGAGCAAAGAAATACTAGTGTTTTTCCCTACTGTAGCCAAAGTAGAGTTCTCTAAGTCTATGATTTAGGCACTGCAGTATTCAGAGTTTAAATATTCATCTCAACCCCAAATATAAGTGTACAAAGTAATGTAAGTAACTACTGCAATACTTGTAACAGTATGATTGTCTGTCCAGGCATAGTTAGCAAATATTTTACATAAATGTGTGATCATATAGCCACAAAAGGGGCAAGAAAAAGTGTGTGTAGGTATTCACAGTAGGTATCCAAATAAGAGAAGTCTCAAGATACTGAACAAGGTAAGCCCAGGAATGCAAATAAGTAGAACATTCTGCAACGGTAATGGGAAAGATGATGGATAAAACCAGAGTCCAGGTGAAAATAAATAGCAGGTACAATAATTTTTCCTGTTTTTAGAGGATTGCAATTAACATTACAAAACCCATCAGACATAAATGAGGAAAACTGGAGAAGTCCACTTCTGTTCTGATTTTTGTTGTTGAAGAGTCCTGGTTCCTGGTCATCTGATCTGGTTCCTGATCAGCCAATACCATGGAATGTAAAGCCTATACAGTATTGAAGAGGGTGCAGCAGGTTACTTTTTCACATTTGGACAAAAACAAACATTTAAACCGGTATTTTCTAAAAAATAAAAAAAAAGAAAAAAAACCCAAACACCCTCCTCCCCCTCCAAACTCCAAAATCTGAATGTTTCCTTTTTCCTTAGGACTGGTGCAGATGCAGAAGGTTATGCTGATATCTAAAATGCTGGTAAAGAAATTATTTCTGTTTTCTTGTTGCATTGTGACCTAAAAAATATTTTGTAGCTACTGCTATGGAGAGTTCAATTCTTGTCTAGTGTTCCTGTGCAAGTGCAGGACCAATCTAATGACAAACTTCTTACTAGACTGGTCTACATACACAAATAAACAAAAATTTATTTCTCATGTTTATATTTCTAAACAAGTTATCTTGGATTATTTCTGTGTCCATAGATACCAAAGCTGTAACACTGGTTTATAATCATTATTGGTCACTCCAGTTTGAATTTTACACAATGTGAAAGGATAAAAGTATTCTGAGAACTTGAAAAGCCAGATGAACAGAACAAATGCAAGAATATAGGAAAAAATGTATGTGAAAACATATCTATGCATAAGAAGAAAAAAGCCAACATTGAAATAAAAACTAAAATGTTTTACTTCAATGCACTACAAACTCAGCATATGCTATTCTTTTCTAATTTATTATACAAATGTAAGGAAATTGTGGAAAAATACAGTAATTGTTGCACTTCTCTTGATTACGGTTTGTGTAACATAATTCACCAATTTGTTATGAGTTTTGAGCTAGCTAATTAATTATGCATGCAATGCCAAGTTGCATGCAGAAGAAGCTGTCTTGAAAATATACTGTGTGTTCAAACAAAATGCTATTGTGCAAAAACATAGTGATGTTATGTTGTGGCTAACCATGAAGCTGTTGATTTCAATTTTGTTGTGTTTGTTTTTTTTTTTTTTAATTTATTAGAAAAATATGGGATTGACAATACACATAAAACTCAATCCTTTGGCTAGATCTCAGAAACTGAGAGATCCACACACGCACCAAAACTATTGGTTTAGCTATGATATATACCATAGATCTATAAAATAGAGATATAATAAACCATTTTATAGTATTGCGTTATCTGCAGATATTTCTTTCACTAAGAACTTCTTTTACTTTCAGAATAACACTAGGTAAAAATTTGTAATGAGGTTCGACAAGACAAAGTACCTAGTCCCATGCTGGAGTCACAACAACCCCATGCAGCACTACAGGCTGGGGGAAGAGTGGCTTGAAAGTAACCCAGCAGAAAATGACCTGGGGGTGCTGGTCAACAGATGACTGAACATGAACCAGCAGTGTGCCCAGGTGGCCAAGAAAGCCAATGGCATCCTGGCCTGGATCAAAAATAATCTGGCCAACAAGACCAGTGATTGTCCATCTGTATTTGGCACTGTTGAGGCTGCACCTTGAGTCCTGTGTCCAGTTCTGGGCCCCCTCAATACAAGAAAGGCATTCAGGTGCTGGAACGAGTCAAGGGAAGGGCAACAAAGCTGGTGGAGGTTCCAAGAGTGACTCATTTGAGGAGTGGCTGAGGGAGTTGAGGGTGTTTAGACTGGAGAAAAGGAGATTCATGGGAGACCTTATAATTGTCTACAACTATCTGGAAGGATGCTCGAGGTGGGGGTTGGTCTCTTTTCCCGGGCAACTAACAACAGGAGGGGGCCTGTTGTTAACAAGAGGAACTAACAAGAGGAAGGGGCCTCAAGCTGTGCCAGGGGAGGTTCAGGTCTGACATCATGAAGAATTGCTTCATTGAAAGGGTTGTCAAGCATAGGAACAGGTTGCTTAGGGAAGTGGTGGAGTCACAATCCCTGGAAGTGTTCCAGAAATGACTCAACATGGTACTTAAGTGCTATGATTTAGTTGGCATGGTGGTATTGAAAAGTTGGATTTGATGAATTTGGAGGTCTTTTCCAAACTCAATGATTTCATGATTTGGTGATTCTGTGATCCTCCTGGTTAGGTTTTAATGGCCTACATGTACTTGTGGAAAGCAGGTAATGATGTGAAAGACAGTAATTTTCTGTAGTCAATGTACCTTTGAATTCAATGTGTAACTAAACCACTGTGTATGTTGAAGCATAGAGCAACCTTGTTTGTTTTCAAAGTATAAGCAGTTGTTCATGTTGCACATCCATAACTTCTCTTATCATGACCCTCCTGATCATATGAAAAAGCTCTAACAAATATTAACTGTTTATATAAATATCTTCTAAACCCCTGTACTGCTCTGACACTGCTTCTTTAGCCTTAAATGAGTGCATGAACCTGACTTCTTTCAAGTTCTTGGTTTTCAGTAAAGGATGCTAGCTGAACCCACTCCAATGATATCAAGAAGTACTTGGGAGTCGGAACTTAGGAATCTCTTCAGTGTTACTGTCATCTGTGAGCTGCAGCAGTTCCATTTGGGTAAGATGTGCAGTACTACTGAAAAGGTTATAAAGGAAATGGCAATACAACTCACAATTCAGATGGAAACTAGTGGTGGCGGGGGATTGGGGAAAGAAAAAAATGCTTTTAGAAATTCATTATAATGCAGTGAGGGAACTGTACAGATCAAAGGATTATTTTCTGATAGTGGGAGGCCCGGGTGAATATGGGTGGAAACCCTACAGGCCTTTCATAAAGCAATTAAGGTTGATATTTTCATAGAAGAAAGGAGCATCTTTTAGAGCACTTTTACATCCAAATATCTGCTGTAGGCTCTGTGGGAACCATTACAGAGAGAGAAAGAAAAGGAAGTTGAAGTCTTTGAAAATAACCTTTTGACAGAACAGACTGAATATTCTAGCTGTTCTGTACTACTTGGGTGAAATTCTGACTTTATTGTCATAGTGATAGAAGGGCTCATTGACTATTGTAAATCTAGAGATTTGGTCCCAGAAAAAAACTTGTGAAAACTCTGAATGTGTCCCTGAAGATAAATACAGTATCTTACTTTGAACTTTTTTATTTATTCCTCCATTTAAATTATTTTTCCAGCATTACTGAAAGCCTTATCCATTTATAGGGTCACCTCAGTCAGCAAACACATAAGTCTGACAGTTCTCAGAGATATTCCAGGAGAAATTTCCCTGTTCTTTCAGATCTAAAAGTCTCAGAAGGGAGAGTTAGAAAATATCTTGCCCAAAGTCGTAAGAGGAGTCTTTACCTGGAGTCTTCACTTCACTGTGATCTTCTCTAAAGAGGTCATATTAATTTATCCAACTTTCCCTGCCTCTACTTAAAATAAAATTTAAAAAGGACTACCGTTCTAAAACAGTCAGTTTTTCAAATTACAACATTAAGGGTGAAGTGTAGAATTTATCTCTAAATGACTGCTTATGTTTTCCTCCAACTATTTTTGTTTCCATCAGTAATTGTTTTAATTACAGTAATGTTATCAGTTATCTTCTAGTGTATTCGAATGCTTATTTTGATTTTTTTTTTTTTTCTTGGCATGTAATTCTTCAAGACCTTGTTGCAACAGATGCTGAGCACCTCCTGAGGAAAATGTATTATTTCCCTCTTGAAGGGAATAGGAAGTCAACATCCTGTGAACTTCCTATGAACTTTATTCTTGATAAACGTACAGAAGACACTCAGTACAGGGATGGATTCAGCCACTGTTTATGTGGTGCTTATGATTTGAATTTCTTGCCCTGTGATTTTGATGAGGAAAATTATATTTACCTGATAAGAAACTCCAACGGGAATATACTACCGACTGTGATATAGGCTTTGGATTGAAAGCTCTTTTTTTCCCACTAAGCTTGAAAAGCACAGACCTGAAGACTGTATTACCATTTTAAAACAAAGAGCAGGACATGTCTTCTCAGCTTCCACCTGTCTAACACACACTTTTGAAATATTTATGGGCTTCATTGTTCTGTCAAGTATAAGGCATTCTTGTTAACATTTGGACATAATTTAGGGCATATTTCATAAGTGCAACTGTTAAATATTTATGACTAACACTCATTACTTAAAAACCACTTCACATATACATACTTCTTTAATTATTGATAAAGAAAGTTTGGACAGACCTTATTTTTTATTGCCCTGCACTTCTGGAAATTAACTTTTCATATATTTCTGTATTAATGTCCTGAGGGTCTTACCATCTTTTTTTTAACACATGAACATTAAAATGCCTCTGCTCTTTTAACCCATCATGTGCAAGGCTACAGTTATAGAATATGTAACTAGATACAACCTGATTTTGTTGAAGATCTCCCTGCTCGTTACAGTGGGTCTGAACTTGATGACCTTCAAAAGTCCCTTTCAACCTAAACTATCTTAGGATTCCATGAAATTTAAAGATCTGAAAGGATCTCCATATCTGTACTTTCGCTGTCATTGTAGCTGTCTGTGTTAATTCCACTTGTATATTTCAAGTACAGAGATTTACAGTCCCTTTCATTTTGAGGGGCAACTAATTGGTAAATAAATCTGACTGAAAAGTTCATTAAAATTTTAAAATGAGGAAAATTTTACTCTCTATGCATTTTCTATTTTCAAGCATGTGTTGGAACATTATACAGATTGAGGTCTTGCTTCAAATCTCTGATTTCAAGGGAAAAAACTTCTGCTTACGAAATTCATCATTGAATCATTGCTGCAAATATACATCTATGTTCAACTGACTGTTAAATACTTTTGAATAACATCTCTTTTTTATTAAAGTGAATTTGAAAATTATAATTTAACATGTTATCTTCATTTTAGGTTTTCAGTCAGGAAAAACAATGGGAAATAACTTCAACTTCAGTTGTGACAATTGTATCAAACATTTCTTTTGAGGGAGCTGCTGTGAAGAGTCTTCTGAATTCGTAGATGAAAAAAAATTATAGATTTATGATATTAAGTTATCTGACTTTACAGTGAAAACTCTGTGTCAGGTTGTATCACTTTCTTCCAAAGTACAAAAGCAGAAAACATCCTGGTGTGAACAGCTGTTTATATTTTTTCTTTTTTCTTTTTTTCACCTTTTTCATAATCCCTTTTGCTTTTCTGATGCAAGATACTTCCCAGTGTTTGTTACAATTAGACACATTAATATTGCAGCATATATTTTGCAAGGATGAATATCTTTAATTGCATTAGCATTATACTGACAAGCCAGGAAGTAGAAACCACTGATTAAAGCAACAGCATACAAAAAGCTAGCAGAAGGTAACAGAAGCATCACAATTTTTAAAAAGGGATTGAAAAAAAAAGCCACCAAAAAAACCAGAGAGAGGGAACATTCAGAGAAGTTGTTTATCCCAAAGCTTGGAATGTAAAGATAAAGCTGTGACTTTGCACTACTTCTTGCTAACATCATCATCAAATCTTTTGTAACTTTTTCAGTTGATCTGAGAGTATACCTGCTCAACAGAGGCAGAAATGTACAGAGATACACAAGTTATCCATAAATAAGGTAGTTTAGATATCAAAAGCATTTTACCTGCAGCAGCAGCAACCTCAATATTGACTAATTGATCATGTTTTTCAGTGCGTCATCAAAGTACATTGTTCCAAATACACAAGATAGTTTTGTTTGCCTCTAACTCTTGTATATTTACCCTACCTTGTAGCATAGCTGCTCCTATATGCAGACAAATTATTAACAACCTAATGTAGGGTCTCAATTCTTATCTGCATCTTCACAGAATCACAGAATTCTGAGTTGGAAGGGACCCACAAGTATCATCAAGCCCAACTCTTAAACAAATGACCCATACAGGGATCAAACCCATGCCTTTGGTGTTATTGGTATCGTGTTCTAACCAAGTGAGCTAATCTCCGAGTGTTTTGTGAGAGTTCAATAAGCCCAGAAGTATGTTATGACCAACATACAGTTAAATGTGGGCAAGTAGAAAATATCAACATCAAGGCCTCTCAATCTTGTATTTACAAATCTAAGGTATCTTTCCCAAATTCTTGCTTTCCCTAAATGCTTCAAAATTGAACAAGCTGAGCAAACTAATTTTGTATAGACTTTCATGAGGTACCTCTGGAGAGTTGAAGTAACCCTGTGAGGTAATGTGGGCTTCTAAAAGCAAAGATATCTTGAAAAATAATCTGCACTAGCCTAGGTGACATACTGAGTAAGGCACAGCTTTTAGTGCTTTAGCTGTCTTGCCTTCATTTGCCTCAGATGGTTGCATAGAACTGCATATGTTTGAGAGATTACATAGACATATCTGCGCAGAAGACAACCGGAGAACAGAATTACTTTTCAATGAAAAAATGCCAAGCTTTCTGGATGGGAAAAAAGTCTTTTCCTCACCATGATAGAAATAACAATTTTCTCAAAAATTCTAATTAGGGAGATTTCTTTGGAATCACAGAATGCTACCTTGCTTTGTGAAGACACTTATCAATTTTGATTAGTATCTTTAAGCAAAGGCCTTCTGAAAGCCAGACATTCAGAGTTTCAAAATGAACAAATTTCCAGGCTTAGGTAGACTGGCAGTAGGATTAAATAATGAAAAGCTGGGCCATTCAATCTTTCTGTTCTCCCTCATTTACTTCCCTGCCACTCAATCTCATCTGCAGGCTGCTTGCCTTGTCGATATTACTTGCCTCTTTCCATCTCTGATTTTATTTGAAAAAAAAGAGTGGTTTTAATTGAAATTATCTATAGAATTTGTACCACACTGAAAGTATGTTCTATATGACAAAATCATTCCTGCAGAAAACCCCTAACCATTTCTAGTAATTAGTACAAAGTGCATGCAACCACACTAAAACTGTTGTGACTGGAAAATTCTGCAATACGTGTCATCTGACATCTCACCTTGCTCCCCTCTTTCTTTAGACTACAGAGAAAAGAGTGGACTAAAGGTTGTAGTACTTACATTCTATCGTCATTTCTCACAAAGTATTGGTGTAGGAGGGAAGAAAAGAGCACAATATTTGCAAATATTGGCTCATGAGTGAAGTACAAAGTGTAATAGTGAATGGGGTAACATCAGACTGGAGATCTGTCACTAGTGGGATTCCACAGGGCTCCGTCTTGTGCCCTGTGCTCTTCAACATCTCCATAAATGATCTGGACACAGGACTGGAAGGGATATTAAGAAAATTTGAAGACAACACAAAACTGGGAGGAGCTGTTGACTCCCTCAAAGGCAGGAAGACCCTGCAGAAAGACCTCAACAAATTAGAGGACTGGGCAATCACTAACGATATGAAGTTCAACAAAAGCGAGTGTCAGATTCTGCACTGGGATGGGGCAATCCCAGATGTACAGACAAATTGGAGAATGAGACGCTGGAAAGCAGTGCCACGGAAAGGGACCTGGGGGTCCTGATTTAATGCCAGTTGAATTTGAATCAGCAGTGTCCTGGCAGCTAGGAGGACCAATAGTGTCCTGGGGGGCATCAGGACATCACCAGGTCATTGCCAGCTGGTCAAGGGAGATGATTGTCCCACTCAGCTTTGCACTGATGTGGCCTCACCTTGATTATTGTGTGCAGTTTTGGACACTGCAATATAAGAAAAATGTTAGGCCTCTAAAGAGAGCGCAAAGGAGGGCAAGGAAGGTAGTGAAGGGCCTTGAGGGGAAGCTGTATGAGGGGCGGCTGAGGGCACTTGGTTGGCTATTTGGAAAATGTTCTTCACCCAGTGAAGCATTGGGCACTGGAACAGGCTCTCCAGGGAAGTGGTCACAGCACCAAGCCTGTCAGAGTTCAAGAAGCATTTGGATGATACTCTCAGGCACATGGTGTGACTCTTTGGGATGATCCTGTGTTGGAGACCAAAACAGGTGTTCAACCTGAGAAGCTAGAGGCAGGTGCCCAGCGAGAGGCTTCAGAGGTAACTCTGGAATCCAACAAGCGACCTTGGACACCCAGTGAGAGTGAGAGAAGAAGCTGCTAAACTTCTGCAGAAGGACACCATGCAGTGAACACCTGCTACCAAAGTTAAAACTAAGAGAAAAAGATTGTTTATGATAGCATTACTTATAGAAAAAATATGGATTTATATTTAATAGTAACAGAGTGTTATAAGTTAGTATAAAGAGATTTGAATGGTGTGAATGTTTGCAAAAAGCGTGTAACTGTATATCAAGTAGTTCTATGCATGCTACCCTTCCTGTAGCCTGAAAAATCCCTGCCCTAGGTGTGATAAATATGCTTTATGTAAACATTGCAGTCCAGAGTTGGCAATTCTGCTATTTCTCATGCTGCTATCCACTTCCCTTCTCCCCTTCATGAGCGTGAGATGAAGAGGACCAAAGAATAAAACCTCATCTGTAGTTGATACAGTCAGACTGTCTTTATTAACAACCAGGCAAAAGACAGCAGGTGTGGAAAAAGTGAGCTGTGTCAGGATAGGGTGGATGTCAGCAGTCTTGTGTAGGGCCAGGAGTTGGACTTGATGACCCTTGTGGGTCCCTTTGAACTCAGTATATTCTGTGATTCTGTGAAATATGATTTTAGCTCTCTGTCTTTTCTTCATTGAATATTTTTCAGCAGTAAAATATGTATTGTGTTTCTATTTTGAGGACAGTGAAATTCTCCAATTACTTGATAAAAATAGAGAAAAATTAGTGTAAAAATAATTGAAAACATCACAACCAGTTCAAGGACAGTATAATGGCAATGCAATTTGAACTAATTCCTATTTCAAAATTGTAATTAAAATTCTCTGGAGAGCATTAAAATATGAATTTTATACTGTCAAGAAAATTTTTCATTTAGAAGTATTATTTATCTATGAGTTCATAAAGATGAATTAGTTCTTATATAACCCTTTTAAAGAAATGTCTTTCCTGTTGATTTTAGTGGGAGGATAAACAGATTTGAATGCTGTGGGTTTGTGCCACATTTCTTCCACTGTGTACGTGCTAGCTTTGTATCAACTCATGTATGGAATAGCACACATGGAAAATGTAAGACTTGTACACATTCATATTAAAAAAGACCATAAAAAGATAAAGGTTGTCTATTTTTTTTTTAAATGCCAGACAGTACAGTAAAGTTTTTAGAAAAAGTCTTCATGTGGTACTCCCCAGTTATTCACATCCTTTTGATCAGAAGAAGTAAAAATGAGTATTTACTTCCTTTGATATTTCATTTGTGATAATATATACCTAAGAATACAACTAAATCTTTTTTTTTTTTTTTTTTTTTTGTTAACTATAAATCAATAAGTTGAAGTTGATTTTCCTCTCTTCTAAAAACAAAATCACTCTATGTTAAAAATTCAGGGACTTCTTGATATAAATTATGGAGCTATGAGGTCAAAAATAATATATCCTGTCACTAACTTTGTTGAAAGCTACTGACAAGAAGACTGAAATAAATGAAAAATTAAAATGCATGAAAAATCTGAACTAGGTACAATTAAACTCTGGCTGTACCTCATTCAATTACAAAGATAAACTCAGTATCCCAATCTGTTTGCACTTCATTATTAAAAAATAATTACACCTAAATATATTTTTACGAGTAGACTTTGAAATCCACAGATGAATTTTCAACTCTGTTTCTTGAATGAGACTTTTGTGTTCACTTTTTTCATGCTTTTGACATCATTCCATTTATTGTTGCACACAGAAAGTTTGGCTTCAGTCATTGGTCCAAACTCTACCCAAAAACACTAATGCTGACCACAATAAACACTAGTTGATCTACACTGAGTAAAGTTAAATCAATTACCTTTTGATTTTAACTGGGAGGAAAAAAGAAGAAGAAAAAAGGAAAATAGACCTACATTACCAGCATTCAATGGGGCTATTCTACTGATGTTTATTTTGGAACTCAAAGACATCTACTCTGTCAGTGTTTCAGATTCTACACGAATCTGATGGCAGGTGTCTAAAATGCTAAAAAGAGTGACGATGTGAAATCTGAAAATGTAAATTTTACATTTAGGCACATCACGGGACTTAAGTCCTCCTGATAGTCTGTTGCACCAGACACAAGCAACACAAAGAAATGAAAAATGACATGAACTTTCATGTTCTTTTCACTTCCCAACGTGATTTTCACCAAAATTTTCAGAACTTTGGAACGTGTATCATAAAGTTAAGCTTAGTAAGATATCTGGTCTGTAATAAGAGCTTCTTTTTTCTCCCCCTTCTTGGTTCTGTTAAGTTTTCCAGTTATGTGTGGATGACATTACCAATCCAGAATGGAGGCATATATTCTTGTTAATGATTTCAAGAACTGCCTCTGCATTTTTGCTTAGGGAATGAAAATCCTGATAGTACCAAAAAACTTCCTCTCTACCCACTTAAGATCTCTCATTTCCACCAGCTTTACAATATATGAATAAAACATGTTTAATTCAAAGTGAGAATGATAATTAACATTTAACTGAATACATTTCCAAAGTACTCTGGAAAGAACTTATAATCATTTTAAAAGTGCAGAAATATGATAACATGCTTTTAATGTTTCAACTTTATAAAAGCATCATTTTCTGAAGGAAAACATCTATAAAAGTATGTGCCACCGCTTGAAAAAGAAAAATAACACATCTGAATTCTTTTTAGCAATTTGTCACACATAAAAGTTTAAATTTTGAATGCAAGGGGTAAAAAACTACTCTTCAGTAACTTTTATCAAATAAATTAATTTTTGTCATAAGCAATTTACTTATTCCCATCCATTAAAAGGTGGGTTAAAAGGCACAAAAAGACAAAAATGGTTAGAAGTAGAGCAATCAAATGTAGCTGTTAGAAGAAATATTAGATATTAGATATTAATTTTACTAAATACTTTTATTTATGTTATTATACAAGCATCATATATGAAACAGGTCATTCTCATTGGAGATAGATGACATAGGTAAGTGTAAAATGTAGATCAATACACTCTTTCTACATTTTTAAATGGGAGTTTATATACGTGATAACTTTGTAAACTATAGTTGTGGGTTTTTAACAACTTACCTGATACAGAAATAACATTACAATATAATAACAATAGATTAAATACGTTATTATTTTTACTTTAAAAGATATTATGTAATGATCAAGGTTTTAGCCAAATAATTTCAAGTAGCTGGCATGAGGCAACAGCGTGGTAGGTAACATCCATGTTGAACCCAATATGAACAGGTGTCAGTGATGGTGAAATATTTGGAATATTTGATATTGGTTTTCCTCACATATTTTAGCCTGTTAAGGCTTTACTCTTTTAACAACACAGGTTTCCACCATGATCATTTTTTAACAGAGGAACAAACAAAACTCAAGCTCATCATAGAAGAAATAATTGCTATAAGTTAAAATTTCTGGGTATTGCACTAATATTCAAAAAAAGCCTTCTAATGAGATCTAAACATAGCATTCAAAACATGGTACCTTCCAATAGTTTGCAGGTGCAGGGACCATCTGCACAGAAAAATTTAGTGGCTGTGGGCCATTACAATGTTACCATACAATATCTGTCAATAAATTACAATGTCATTTTGGTAATATATTTTTTCCACATTTGTGAACTTTAATTGTCTGTTTGATTTCATATGGTAATATTTTACAAGTAAACACAATCATGAGAGCATGTACTGTAGATGCATAAATAATTTAAACAGTTAAGCTGGATTACTTTTAATAGTGCAATATTTAAATTTGGGTTGTTTGCAACTTTAGAGATAAAACCCAGGATGTGTAAAGCTCTAAGGGTTAGAATATAATGTATTCAGTGTTCATTCATTCCAAGAATATTAATTGTCATAAGCAGACAAACAAACAATAGCTCAAATGTACAAATAGACAATAAAAAGCAGGCTGTTCTTACTTCCAAAGTTGCTTGGTGTACAGAACAGTTTTATATGTCAAAAACCCCCAAAATATTCAAGAACTCATGTTGTTACAAGAAACTGACATTCTAATGGCACAAATGCAGCTTTCAAGTAACTGCTCAGAAGATGATACAGTTCCACTAGGATAAATGCAGTCAGTGGTGTTATTTTAGCTTATCATGCTTAAATCATAAAGGCATTGCACATCTTGTTCAATAAGTAGCACCAAATAGACAAGTCTTTTAATTCATCTTCTACAATACAAATTCCTTTCTCTGAAACAGTGAACACCAGATTCACTCAGGATTCACTCATGAGGAGTTTATTCTGTAGATATAACCTAACTGTTTAAATGTGGGTCAATGCCTATGATTTAAATTCCCTCTCTTCTCAAAACTGGTATTTATCTTAGCTTCCAACCAACAGACACTGGTCAAAGTTTTGACTCTGCCAAGACACATATGTAGACACCTATGCAGATACATAGACAGTGGTTTCCACATATGGAAATTTTAGCTATGGGTTGCAAATTTTAGCTATGGGTTGCAAATTTTAGCAATGGGGTACCATTTTAATACTCTACCTTTTTGTATAGTTGAACTCATCACTAGGGGAAATTATACATAAACAAATAAACCACCAAAAAAACACACACACACAATAACAAGAAAAAACAACAAACCGAAAAAGACTAAATATTTTCTTCTCAGTACGTAACACACTGGTAAGGATTGCAAAATTCTGTGTCCTACTCATAATCTGGCAGAAGCTCAAGGCATATTCACAGGCACTCATCACAGCTGGTGTATGAGGCAACAGTAATTGCAAGGTCACAGTCACAACACTATAATTAACATTCTGTCATCACTTCCAATACTGGATAGTATTTTCAAGGTTTGTAAGCTCTATACAAATAAAATTTTCTCTAAAAGTATTATGATGTAGATGGATCTAGCATGAATGTTTGGGGTTTTCTATATAAGCATTAAAAAAAAAAATCTTGAATTTTGTTTCTGTATGACAGCAGGAATCCTTTGTAACTTTAGGCAGTGATTTTTCCGCACAATCCTGACTTCCCTCACATTTAAGATTCTATAATAATGAAACGTGGTAAATACTTCATCACCATTATGCATTTTGAAAAATCATGGTTTTTTGTTTAAAAAAAAAAATCTAGAAGGTACCTTCCTGTTGTTTTTAATTTCTGAGAAATAATTTAATCACCTGATTAAATAATTTGTTAATAATAAAAAAATACAGGTGACATTGCATTTTGAAAGGGAGAAGAACATATGTAGATCTCAAGGTTAGAAAAGAAAGTCATAGAGGCTTTTTTTTAATGTTCAATTTGAGATTATTATTCTGTATTACTTTGTACCAAAAAAAGTTCAGACCTACACAAAACAACAGGAGAGCTCTGCCTCACAATTCACACTTTTATCTGAGATATAGAGAGGGCAACTATTTAACTCAATAATGGAGGAAATAGGTTAAAATTCTGTTCAAACTTTATTATAGCTTAATATTTTAGTATACTAATGAGAAAAAAGAAAATGGAGTGGGCCTTTCACTTGTTAAACTTTTACCATCTAAATAAATTAATATATAATAAACACTATATAATAATGTCTGCATGCCATGATTAAGTAATACATTTGACTCTCAGCTACACCTTATTACAACCACCTATTACAGTGACTGAACAAATTTAATCTATAAAAGTCTTTTTTTGCTATGGCAGGAACCTTAATTGAGCAAGAAATGTTTATCTCTTCTGGGATTTAAAGAGTGAGAAGCATATTAAGTTTCCATTTTTCTCTGCAAGGCTCTGAAATATCACATTTATAGGCATTTCATGTCCAAATTTGATATTCCTCTGACAAGTTACTCTATACTTATTTCATCAAATAGTCATGTTAGAGTTTTAAGCAAAATCTTTGAATAAACAGTATTAACAAATTATTTTAATATAATTGAAAATAATTTCAGGGACAGAATTATATCAATGCAATAACTAGGAAATTGTAATATCTGTGATTCTCCAGCAATTTACCTTTAAATCAAAACTAGTTTTCTGCGTCTTAACAAAAACCCCAATATTCAGAAATTTTTTTTTTTGTACGAATATATAATATATTCAAATAAGAAAAAATCTACGGTATTGTGACTCAAAGGAGTTTACATCACCTCTAACCTCTCTGAAATATTGCCTGATAAAGAATATAGTACCACCATAAATATCTCCTGCATGAAAACACAAAAAAACAGTTTAGAAAAGATTCAGCAAGCATTAAATAAGGAATTGCATTGTGCAGTTTAGTATTATTTGAATCAGAACAACATTGTTTTCTTTTTACTTTGCTTGTCTCATACACTTTTGGATAGGAAGGATATTTTACTTCTTCTCCCTGAAATGTTACATTTTACTGATTTCCAAGGAAGGGATTGAGTTTGTCACATTAATTTATCTCTGTTGCAGTACTTTCAGAAAGGGGAGGATTTGCAGTGGGAAAATACTCTAGAGTCAACACATTATTATTCTATTCTATATCCACCGAATCACAGAATGAATGAGGTTTGGGGGAGACTGTGAAGCTTGTCTTTTCCTAACCCCTGCGCTCACAGTGGGATGAACTCGAATAGGTGGATCAGTGCTGTGTCCACTCAGTTTTGAATACCTCAGGAATGGAGACTGCATAACTTCTCCAGGTGATCTTTTTAAGCATTTAGGAGCCTTAACAGAAAAAAAAAAATTTTTGAATAATGAATAATCCATTAATAGAGTAAGATCAAACATCAGGATATAGTTCAAATACATGTTACTCTGTAAAAAGAATGTGTAAAAGGGCTTGTGAAAAGGCCATGCAATAGCACTGTTTGCTGAAATTAACTTAAAATATAGATATCTTCAAGAGTGAGGTAAGCCTGAAACAGCTACATTTGTCATGCAACACGGTACTTCACTTGG
The DNA here is from genome assembly GCA_013399855.1 of Oxyruncus cristatus. NCBI lineage: Eukaryota > Metazoa > Chordata > Aves > Passeriformes > Cotingidae > Oxyruncus > Oxyruncus cristatus. The sequence continues at coordinate 363,045 of VXAY01006932.1, read as the reverse complement.
TCAGCTCTGGTGCTCCTAGTGAGAACACAGATTTGCAGTAGATTTTAGTACAGGTTATGTGTCCAGAGCTTTCCCCGCAGTTTCAGCTTAGCTTTTCAGTAATTGTCGAGTGTTTCCATCGTTAGCCATATCTAACCATTACCTGACCTGGTAATACCTAATTCTGATACGCCTACTGAGCCAAGGTTACACATTGTTTAAGTGTAAAACTACAGAAAGCTATACAGCTTTCTGCATTCCTTTGTATGGAGGAAGTAACACACACACACACAAAGCTATGTTTGTTAAGATGTAAGTATAATTGAATTTGGTTTAATATATTTTAAGTTACTTATAACAACTAAGTTACAAAGTAATAGTAGGGACTGGATGAACCTGTGGGGAAATTAACTACATTTCATTTAGATAAACGAAAGAAGTTATTTGATTTTCTTTCTTCTTCTGGAGTAAACTAGTTGGAAAAAAATATGGCATCAATATGTATGCTAAAATATTATATATATGAATCTACATTTTGTTATGAAAATGTTTGGGTTTATGTTTAGCAATAAAATGAACACTAAGTTAATAAACCTTTGGTTAACTGGATGTAACCATTTGAATGTGGGAATGTAATTTGCTGTGTATGATCATGGTAATTGTAAATACATATGGCTGACCTTGCATGATCTCTGTTTTACGTGTTTCAAATTACTTTACTTAGATTTCTTTTGTTGCAGTGCTTTAGGATTAACAAGAATACACATATCACATACACATATCACATATCAGCTGTCTTCAGTAAAGATAATGACAGTCTGTAGCTATTCTTTTTAAAAATAAGTATAGTAAAACATTCTTTATTTTTCCCTTTAAATCACCCTGGCACCCTGTATGGATGATTAGTCTTATCAGTTGTCTTTGATTCTGTCTTTTAATTTAAAAAAAAAATTAAAAAATCCGAAGAAGAGTGGGGGTAAAATGAAAAAAAAGCAGTATAACAGTGTAGAAATTATAGGGGGAAATTGGTTTAGTAGTTGCTGGATGGAATGTGATCAACATGCCTGACTCCCCACACATAATACAATCTAAGGGGGACTAAATAGAGACCAGAGGCCAGGCTCTGTGGAAATCCTTGCAGAGAAGGGAACTCAGTGGTACCTTTTAGCTGACAAGCTGCACAGTACCTGAAAACCAAAGGAGATAAAGGAAGATGTCCTGCTGTTGAATCAGCAACTGTGGCAAAATCACTCTCCTTGGATAAACATATATCCCCATCCCAATGTTATCTCAGATGTAATACTGATGTTGCCTGCCTCCGAGGTGCAACCACTCACTGAGTAAGATGTATGACTAAAGTCACTCAAGGCCCACCTAAACACAAAGTATAAAAGTCAGATAAGAATAAGTCAGGGAAGATTCCATCGTAACCTCTGGCATCAGCTGACTGGCAGAACCTGTCATCTCTGCCATAGGATCACCTATTGGGTAAGAAGTGTACTCCATGTACACTGAATGATTATCTCAAGCTAGCTTCAGTTAGGGATTTGAACTTGTTAATGTATTGCTTTGAATATGGTTTTGTAGCCAAATACTATCACTGGTGATACTCAAACCTTAACTTGTCACAGTTTTATTAATAAAGAATATTATTCCATAAACTGGTAGTGTGAGCCCTTCAAGGGCACTAGCAGTGACAGACAAGAGGGTAACATGCTCAAATAAAGGTGTGGAGACCCTGGAAGGGGTCTCTCTGTTTGACATGTGACCCTGAACAAGTTAGTCTACCTGCATTCCAACCCAGTAGACTATTCAATGGGGTCCCCGTAACGGAATGTTGACAGACTGGCTGGGCACAACGGTCTCAGTTTTCCTGGGACACCAAGAGATAAATCAAACACAAAGGGTTTGAGGAAATCTCCTCTTTTTGTGTGACACCAGCATAAGGAAATAAATTACTGAAAATACATATGGACATATATGCAACCTGCCGTCACGAACTTCCATTTCCAGCAAACATGTGGATCTGTTGGCAATTTCATTCCCATAATTCAAAAAAATCTGAAGTTGTTTGCTTTTAAACTTAAGTACAAACATCCCTCAGAATAGAAATTTAAATGTCAAGTCAAATTTCACCAGGGAAAGTATTTATAAATGCTGACAGGTGCTTAGATATAATGTCTGTGGTTTTAGTTATGTTTCTTTTATTCGGTTGGTTGGTTTTGTTTTGTGGTATTTTGGTTTGTGAGTTTTCTTTAATCCTACAAGAGCATAACATGATCTTTACAGAAGTGTTGTAATCTTCATTTTGCACTGAATGACAAGTAAGTAGAAGATATGGGAAGATAGTATATTTTATAAGCAATTGAATAAGAGCTGTATTATCCTTAGATACGAAATGGCAATAAATATGTAAATGATGTATTCAGAAGTCAACAAACATTTTAGTGATAACGTTAGAAATATTTCTAAGAATGTAGTATATCACAAATGTACTTTGAGTACAACAACAACTGCTTGTTAACCTAAATTTACATCTTTTGTTTCCTACCTTATTTATTCTCAGTTTAATAGTATTGCTAGTACCATTAGTATTCCCCAAAAAATTTCTCCAAACTTTGTTGTTCTCCTGAAAACTTTATAGATTTCAATTCTTAGCCTTTTGATTCACCACAAAAAGTTTTCAGCTGAAGTTTTGCAGATCAAACGTTTTTGTGCACTCAAAACATCCAAAGTATTCAAATAAAAGAGAAAGCCCTGCCCTGGAAACCACTGTAAAATTTCATAATTCCAATAAGGCAAATTTTGGATAAGATCTATACTTTAAGGTAGTACATAGATATTCATGATTCATAGATATACATTTAATGGCAAATATTTGTTAGATCTATATGTGAAATTACCTAAACATGTATGATATAGCATTTTTATTGCAGAAAATAGGCATTTGTCTTACCACTTCATAGCAAGATTAATGAGCATTCACTGTGTAAAAAGGGATAACAGGTGAAGACAAGAATACCTTTAGAATTGCTTCAAATGCAGGAATAATCAGGTTAAATAAAACAAATATCTTTCTGAATCTGAGTGTTTAGTTCTTTAATTTTAGGGTGTTGACTACTGAATATATCTGTATTCTATAGTCCAGAAGAAACAATGTTTGATTAGACAGTTCTTGTCAAGTACCTTCTCTTGATTTTTCTTGCAAACAAGCAGTTTATGTCTGGGTGCTATAATATCTGCATTACATGGTCTAAAGAACCTTCCCTTCTTTTCTCTCCATCTTGCTGCTGGCAAGAAATAATGCAGTCATTTGCCATTAGCCCAAATGTAGACATGAGGCTATTGTAAATGACTAATCAGCATCCAACATCAATCAGAATGAAAAATGTTGGCATACAGAAATGCTGACCAGGCAGCACCCAGGTTTAGAAACTGAAATTAGCATTTATGTTGAGATAACAATATGGTATTTTTAAAATTATTTTAACAAAAGCTGCTCACAGAGAATTTCTTTTCAATACAGAGGATGATTTTCTCTGTCCTAAGATAGGTCTGATCTACTGTTTTGCAGAGGTATTATCTCTGGTTTCTAAAGAGAATTGTTTAGACTAAATACCAAATTTTAGATACATTATGAAGGGAAATCATTCCTACTTTGACAATCAAAACAATTATAATTACTATGAAAAGAGGATTGCATAATATTATAAGGAAATTGATTGAAGGGAAACAATCAAAAGTGTGATATAAAACACTCTAGAAGAAAAATAGTTAACAATCATTTTTGTAGTCAACTGGTAAATTTAGTCCCTAATTTATTTTCTTCTTGGCTTATTGCACACCCTTTTCTTGCTTGAAGTATATCCCTATAGATCACCCCTTTCCGATAGCATTTTCCCTTGTCATAGGAATATTCATGTGTGATTTTCCTTCTAATTTTATCACTGATACCACTTCTTAAATAATTATCCTTGTCTTGGTTTAGTGTGTTGTTTACCTTCCTAAGAACGTACAGTGAGGTCACAATTGTTATTTTTTATTTGTTGAGCTTTGATAATTGTATCAAAATAATAGAAAATATTGAGACATAGTTTTTATCACTAGGGACTCAGCCATTGTCTAAGAAGGGAAATATATGCTCAAAATGTTCCAGATGATACAGAGTATATGTTACAGTATTTCTGTGCTTCTTACTCTGAGTTTTTGGTGATTCTTAGGGAGGTCATGATCATGCCACATGAACTTAATTTTATCCATCATAAAAAGCTAATGTGTAACATGTAAAACTTCCACAGTACAAGGCTTCATCACAGCCTTTCTTTCTAAGACATGAAAGTGGTAAAAACAGTGGTAATAATTCTTTCAGAAAATAAGCTTCTTGAATGAATGGCAAATCTATGAAAACTGAAATGTCATGGTTTTCAGAGTACCATAGAGTTTGAAATAAATTTCTGTAAATAATTTAAAATGAAAAAAGAGAATTCAGAAGATTTTTTTTGCGCCCTTTTTCCCAACAGAAACGCACTGTGAAATTTTAATAATGACGTAGCTTGCCTTGATAGTATCAAAGCATACTTCTCAAACAAATAAATATACTTAATTTTGAAAATTAATTTTTGTGATTTTTCATGTTAAATCATGCTTTACTTAAGAAAACCCAGAACTGTAGGTAAAAGGCAAAAAAAAATTTCACAATTTAAAAAATTTGTTAATTACATTTCAATTAGAATCATTGTAAATGCTTTTTATTTTACCACAACACTGTGTGCTTGAACTTGATGACAACAATTTTTTTGTTCTGACTTCCATTTCATTTACTGAATTGAAAATGTGTCAGATGCTATCTATTTGAGTTTTTTTCAGTCATATACTATATTCTTTCAGTGACTAGATAAGATGTAAGTTACTGAAAGAAAGTAGAGATCACTTTTTAGTTGCAAAGTAACTGGTCATATCTGATTGCAAAAAAGGTTTAGAATTATATGTCCATAAGAAACTGGCAAATGGAGAGAAAGGAAACCAGCAAGGATTTGTTACAAAGTAATCAGTCCAAATAAACATATATGGTGTTATTTAGGTGCTGTGGGGTGCTGTGGAGTATCTAACCTCCGCCCATTAGTCCAAAAGGTTGCAAAACCTTTAATAAATCCTGTGTCACACTTGAAAAAGCATTTCAGTTATTTTAGATATTTCAGAAACTCTCAAACACCATGAGGTATAGACACCTTATATTTATAAGGAATTTAATTGAACCCGAAGAGAACACTAAGAGAAAGAAGACAGACTACTCTCATGGAAGATGAAGCAGAAAACTTTCTAAGAACTAAAAGACCTAACAAACTAATAGCTTGTTTATTTATTTTTGTTTACCTTGAAGTTTTCTGCACTCCTAATGCAATATTGAATTATTGAAAATGATGCATTCGTTTTCATAAATAGTCTAAAAGAACATCTTGTTTGGATTTTAACATCTTTGATCCTCTTTGAGGATCTTACTATATAAAAAAAAAAGTAAATGTCATTGAGAATTTTTATTTTTTGCCATTACTAGTGGACAAAATTTTGGAAAGCCTGACAGTGCACGTGCTCAGGACTTGTCTAGAATTATGTTAGCCTGAACTGATATGAGCTTCTCAGAACAATTTGCTTGTGCTTGACCTGTTATAGTTGAAGCCCTGGGAACATTTTTTTCAAAGGGCTACTGGTTAATATGTAGGAATCACCTTGGGGTTTCAAACTTTTACTGAAAAAGTTAAGGATGGAAGGACCTGTTGTGCAAGTTTTAAATTTACTTGGGAGCCAATGAAATAGAAGCACATTGTCATGAGAAAATGCATAAAAGTAACTCCAGACTTGGTATTCTAAAGTTATATAGAGCCATTCTTCTCAGAACAGAGAATCTGAAAAAAAATACCAATTATAACATCAATCTTCTAGGGAAGATTTCAGGGTCCTGAGAGATCATTGCAGCCTTCCCCATCCTGCTTGAGGAAGACTGAACTATCAGCATTAAGAAACCTAAACAAACCTTGGAATAGAGTGCAGAACAATAAAGAAAATGAATTAGTATTAGGAAACCTTTTATATAAGATTTAACTGCATTGATGAGGATTTTTTGTATTGAATGGGTAATCTGGATGAATGTTGGAACTTTTCTTGGGCTAACACTAAATTTTTGGGACCGTATAAACAAGTTCCTTTTTTTTTTTTTTCCTCCTGTTATGAGACTAATATTTTGAGTGTAAAACAAGTACATTTTATTTGACAGAGTTTGTGACCTGCTTCCATGCAGTTCACCCAGCTTCACAGGTTGGTAGTCCGTATATTTGCAACTAAATTTGAATAGGATGAAGAAAAAATTCTGTATCTTCCTGTGTTCCCATTTGGAATAATTCTGTCACCAAAATCCACCTTAGAGAAGAACACCACGGAATATGTGCAAGAGAAAGGAAATGGATGGTAAGAGAGGAGACAGGAACCCATGTGAGTTGGATACAGAAAAATATGTGGAAAATTTAACTTATTTCTTAAAATGTAATTACAATTTGGAGGGAGATCCCAAACACCAAAAACCAGTCAAATAAAGATTTTGGTCACAAAAGAAAAAATTCGTTTGTTCACATAATTTCTTTACCCTCCTCTCAGTGTACATAACCATGATTCTATGTAATCTGTGCAGTTCAGAGGCAACTGAATCCTATTGATTTGATAAAGCAGGGAAGGAACTCCAAAGAAAGCTCAGTAAGCAGACTGAAAAGAGCAAATGAATCTGGTTCAGAAACAAATATAACAAGGAGAGATTGCAGAATCATTTTCCTGAAAAGTTCTAAGAACAGACTTGACACTGTATTATGGAAGTTCCTTATATTAAGGTTCCTTTATAAAACAGGAAATTGTTTTAAGATATTGTTAGATGAAGAAAAGTGACTTGTGATGACAATTTCTAAAGTAACAGAGACTTGAATTTCATAACTTTTGAGTCTATGCAACTGTATTCAGCAAAAGTTAAAGGTGAGATAATTTGGTATCTTCTGGTTTGTATAGTCATGTTTAATGGTAGACGTGAAGGACTAGCTCAGAAATACTGTTTTTCAGACTCTATTTCTCAAGGTATGAGGAGGAAAAAGTTACACAAATTGGGAATATTTTTTAACGTCTTTTCAAATATAATACTTTAACTTTTTTTTTTTCTTTTTTTTTTTAAAAACATGCCATGGGAGAACCACAATGCACAAAGAAAGGTTAGGGTAGTAAGATCTGGTGATAAACATTTTTAAATGATGCTGAAAAAGAACCTGAATTATATCCTATGAAATCCAGAGTACTGGAATTTAATTTGTTTGTTGATTTTTCCCCTCATCCCACCTTTAAAAATAGGGATGGATGTTCTCAGCAAAAAACTGAAATGAAATAGGAAGAAACCTACCTGGCACAAGAGTGGAACTCTGAATTTTTCCTCTAAATTCTGAGTGATATTTACCATAACTAAGCTATCTGACAGTACAATAATTCTTGGTACTGGATACTACAGCTACAACAGGAACCAGATCATGAGTGCTCCAGATCTTTCCTTTTCTGTGATGCCACTTACTCAATTTCACTTTATAGTGTTCAGGAATAAGGCTTCCTTCTACTTTGCCAAAAGACATCCACAGACTTTGCTTTCACAAACTCAAGCTCCACATAATCCACACAGAAAAAAGAAGAAGGGAGTCCTTTCTCAGTTATTTTTGCTTTCAGGTGTGGAGGCTAATGCATAATCAGGTCTTGGACTGGAAAAGAAATTAACATATTCAAAGGAGAAAAAAAAATGTTCACAGAGAAAAATGGCATAATGACTTTGGGAGTGATAAAAAGTACATTTTGACCCTTTTCCTCATTAATGAAAATCAATAATGATGACAGGGAATCCCACCTCTCACTGCAGTAAAATATGTTGCATGAAAATCTATTATTTTCACATGTTCTCATCAATCAATGCAGTATATTGTTTGTCTCTGTGTTCCTTCTTTACCTCTGAAAATAAACCTCTTTTGTCTACTGAACCTGTTCAGCTGCTAAACAAGCAGTTTGGCTGTATTAAATAAAATAACCATTTGCTTCGACATACTACCTGTGAAGAAAATGCTGAAACTATTCAAGTAGTCTACGTTAGAATGGAAAATAATTCCAATATAGTGACACTAGAAACAGATAATTTCAAGTTTAAGGAACTTCCAAACTTCAGAATAAAAGAGAATATGATTATATCAGCTGATGGGAAACTGCACCTTGGGATTGGTATTGCTCACGATAAAGCTAGAAGCCACAGTTCAACGGGCATCTATTTCTTCAAGTATGTACTTTAAAAACATGCCTCATTTTAATTCAGCTGAACTTCTAGGAAGAATATTAACCACATGCTAAAGGAAAGGAAAAAAAACCAAAAAACCACCCCATGCTCCCAAAACAAAAAACAAAAAGAAACAAGCAAAAAACAAACAACAACAAACAAACCCCATGACTTTATTCTGATTTTTAATTCTTAAAAGAATATGAATTTGTGTTTACTGTGTCTGATCCTTTACCACTGAAAAAAAAATTGAAACATTCTTATTTGCCACCACAAAGTGCTTGTCTTCTATTAGTTTAAAAAAAAATCCCCAATCAAATCAAGTGGAATAACAACAAAACAAACTAAAATTGTTAACAGCCTGCACATTACTTAGGACACCATAGTTATGATGGATGATACAATGATGACAGATGAGTCTTCACTCCTATTCTAAATTCTATCAACTACATAAATTAGTAATGTCATTAATATGATTACTGTCTGTTCACTCACCTTCTGCAGCAGCTGTTGTTTTTTTCCTGGATTTGGTCCTTTGATTACTCCATCTAACTTGGCATTACAAGTCAGTATAGAACTTGCTTGCAGCAGGTAAAAATCTACAGTTGACTGGAGCAGAGAACTGTATGAAGGAATCATCGACTACATTTTGGCATCTGATTTGCTGTTTAATTGGAAAAGATGGGGGGTTCATTTTAATAGTGTCTAAATGTTTAGTTCATTTCTTTTTAAAATTTTGGTTTGTTGATTTTTGTTTTTCAGGGTTTTTGGTTTGTGTTTCTTGGAGGGTTTTTTTGGGGGGAGGGGGCGGGGAAAGGGTTGTTTGATTTAGATTGTTCCATTTTGGTTTGGTTTTCTGCTATTGCCCATAGGATGTTCCTCACACGAGAGTCAGTGACAGTTCCTGGAGAGAAACGCACATTAACTCAATCTCAGCCACTTCATAGTGTCAAGTGAAGTCATTTAAACATTAATTTCTAAAGTATCTCTAATGAATATTTGCTTCTGTTAGGTTAGTTTGACTAACTCAGGCAAATAGCATTCAGATCAGCATTTAGCTCTGTGAAACTAACATATCAAAAAGCTTGTGAAAGAGGCTGTGTCTCTTTGATCTGATCTGTGATCCCATTGATAGTCTCACAACAAAGAGTGTTCAGATCCCTAGGGATTTCATTAAGTGTATTGAAGATATTGTATTAATTAATTCTAAAAATTCAAGAAGAGAAAAGGCTATTTTTTTTTTTTTAATAATTCTTTCCATACACCAATCCCTTGGAGAGCAGCAGAAAATAAATTCAAGCTTCATTGAATTTAATCACTAAAAATATTTTGTGGAGTCATGATCTACGTTCTTAAAGTACTTGTATTTACATTTATGAAGATTTTTTGAGGTCTTCAGAGGCACACATATTTATGGTGTATTTCCCGATATTCTGATCCATATACCACACTTCCAACATTAAAAAAAAGTTTTGGACTATTTTAAATTTCTCAGAAGAAGCTTAATGACTAAATGTTTCATTGCAATTTATTTTTGCTAAGGTTTAATTACAGTATATTTATGCAATGTACTAGAGAGAGTTTAATAGCAAGCCATGAAGGGTTGTCATTAAAAGTTAAAACTGAATGAGAGTGATTGTATAGATAAAATGCATGTCATGATAAAGCATTTTTTTTTTCTTTGTTAGATTTCACATTACTTTTGAAAGTTCAAAATTTAACATAGGGTTTGCACCAGATATTTTGTGTTCAGAAGAACGGGCTATGAAAAGCAAAAAAAAAAAAAGA
>VXAY01006932.1:295652-351857 GCA_013399855.1 Oxyruncus cristatus | reverse complement strand
TCCTTCCTTCCTTCCTTCCTTCCTTCCTTCCTTCCTTCCTCCCTCCCTTCCTTCCTTCCTTCCTTCCTTCAATATGCTAAGGTTAAATATTGAAAGAGACAGTATCAAACGTACATTCTACAGATCCATTTTCAGACTGTATAATTTTCTGCTTTGAACTGTACTCCTGAGACTGTATATCTTCTGCATCTTGAAAAAGAAATTCCTAACGCGTTGATTCAAATTATTAATAATGCTATTCTACTATCATACCTTGTTTGTGAATTGATCAATTTCATGAGTGTTAGAAATTTAAAACTCTTTTTGAACATGAATATTTACTAATCCCTAAGTGAAAGGAGATTGTAGCAAGGTGGGGATCAGTCTCTTCTCCCGGGCAACTAGCTACAGGACAAGGGGACATAGACTCAAGCTGTGCCAGGGGAGGTCCAGGCTGGACATGAGGAAGTATTTCTTCACAGAAAAGGTTATTAAACTTTGGAATATTTAACAACCCAAAGAGGTGGTGGAGTCACTGCCCCATGAGTTGTTCAAGAAACATAAGGTGGTGATTGGTCAAAGGTTGGACTCAATGATCTCAGAGGTCCTTTCCAGCCTAAACAATTTCATGTTTCTGTGAATATTTTAGCTTGTAGATAGAGAATCTAGTCTTTTGCTCAGGTAGCAAAAACCTTACATTTGTAGCTGATGGATGAACACTCCTAGACATGAACTGGGATATGTCACCATTGGGCACAAAATGAAAAATTATCTCTTGCTTCCTTGTACTTCCTCAGAAATGTAGGGCTACATTCGTAAACCATTTTTACCCTCAGATTAGAACAATGAATGCCAATGAAATGCTTCCACTTTTCTTCAGAGGATCTGATACACATCCTATATATATATATATATACCTATAAGTTCATGTTAATTAATTAATTAGTTAATTAACTAGTTTGTATGGGTTTCCCCTTTAAAATAAATTGCGCAGTTCATCTCCTAATTTTTGTGCTTTATAAACAGAAATAAAAGTCTATAAGTGAATGCCTAAGTAACAGATATACATGTAACATCAACATCATTATTATAATGTGAATGATTTTTTTATATTCTTATGAACCAACTACCTTATCCCTTGTGACAACTCACTGCTGTAAAACATCATCAGGCCATTGTAAACAGGGATTATTAGAAAATAAATCAGATCCCAAAATGAGCAAACAGATTTGATAACAGAAAAAACTTTTTAACATATTTTCTTCTACTAAATGGAGCTCAGTAGAGATGCTCTGCATCTGTGCTCTGTTAAAGGTTAAATTTCTGTGAAGAGAGAATTACAGACAGTCTCACACTGAAACAGAAACAAATCCACTTAAAAATGAGACTAGAACAATGCCTCAGGATCTTGGTCAGGAACTCTCTCTGAACAGTCTTAAATATATTAGAATATTGAAGAATACAACCCATAGAGAAAAGACACACAAACAAGTGAAATTCTCTGCAATACAAAACAAAGAATATAGGATTCTTGTAGATTGGTCTCCAGAAGCCAAATGTTTGTTTGGGAAAGGAAAAAAAATATAAGCTCCTTAAAAACCAACTCCTGTTTTCTAGACAACACACTGCTTAAACAAGCATTCAATAGCATGCAAGGACAAGACTGGCATTTAATTGTCTCTTATATATCTTAGCCAGTCCAAAGTATCACAGTTTAAATCTACAGTTAAGATAAAAATGTACAAGCAATGATCTAGTACACTTTTGTAATACAGAATTTGTTTTATTCATTTTTATAACTAGGTTTGCAGATGAATCACAATTCCTTTCACATCCAAACAATGCTGCAGCAGTGGGCCTTGTGACAAGAAAAATGAGTTAACAGCAACAACAACTGTGTCGCGTGACACCTACGAATACACAGAATGATACATCTTGCTTCTTTTTTTTTTCTCTCAAAAAAACGTGGACCCAATGCATGTGAGGACCTAGAAACTGAAGTCCAAACATCAATCAGACTGGTATTTCATAGAGCAAGGCCTCCTAGCAGAGGTTTTGGTAATACTGTGGTAGGACAGATTCTTAGCAAGAGCATAGTTCCATTCACATCTAACATTTGCACATGCTTTGACTTCACTGGTATAACTGCATAATTCAGAAGCTTCATCATCTTCTGAAAGCAAAAGATTTATGGAGAATCCTGATTGTGGTTTTTCCCTATTTTTGAAATACAGAAGAAAAAAGATATTTATTTCCCACTGAGAATTACCTCAGTATTTTGCAATCTGGCAGGAGGAAGAAAATTATTTTAGTAGTGCTTAACTACTTCTTAAAAAATAGGAGTGAGAGAAACAAGAGAGTTGGATTTTCAGAAATCACCATAGCATATATCTTTGGAAATTTACACTTTTTTTCTTCAGTACTAATCTAATATCTGGAAAGTAGTGAAATAGGATAATACCTATAATCTCAAAGGTATGAGCTGGAACTGGGCATTCCATGTGTGACACAGGCCAAAAACATCTCCAAGCTAAAATAATCTTCTCAGTTGAGTATTTGCAGCTACTTTCATAGTAACAACTTTTCTTTCCTGTATTTTTTCTCACATATATAGAGCTTCAGCACTTGATGTACCAGAAACTGCTGTCAGCTTTCCCACAGAGTTTCCAAATTCTTTAAAGTTCATACTATTTACCCAGTTGGAAGCCTTTAAGACCTATATAATTTCCTTTGATTTCTCTTAGTCATTGCTGATAGAAGCTACAGTTGGCATTCATATGAAAATACTGAAAGTTCTGATGTACTATACAAGAAAGAAAAAAGTGTTTTACTGAAGTCCTCCTTTTTATCAGCAAATTAGATTTTTATTTTCCCCCACAGGATTGAAGTGCAACATAAAGAATGCATTTACATGAATGATAGTTGAGAGCCTTGATTTGAGAAGACAAACTTTAGACAGAATGGAATTGTGCTTCCAGTGTTATAATTCGCTTTCCATGCTACAATAAAGTGAATCAACATTTAGTGTTTTAAATGCCATATTTGGTGGGAATCTTCTCTTTCAATTTTAGCAAGAAATGTATTCATCTTTGTATTGTACGAGGGGTTTCCTTGGTGATAAGTTGTTGAAGGAATAAGAAGCAGTAATAATGGTGTCTGAGGTAGTTTTCCTGTAAAACTTATATTTCCCAGAGTACTTTGATATTCAAAAATGTTATGTTAGTTGGATATATGTGTATAAATTCAGAAATACTGCATGTAAGAGAATATGAAGATTATATTTTGAACATAGAAAACAAGGAAGGAACTTAAAAATACACCAAGATGATAACTTAAAAGCATATAATTTACCTTAAATTTTCAGTTTTGTTAAAATTTTGAATTTATGTGAAACCAGATATATTTTTTTAAAACAGAAAAAAAAAACAAATCCAAAAAAATTGAACATTCTTATAAGAGAAAGATTGGCTAGAAGAAGCTCTATTCCATAAATGACAGATTTGACATTTGAAATTGTCTATTGTTTATTATCACAGTTTGAGATATTTTTAAACATTTCAAATTTGATGCAATAAAGCAATGTCAATTTATGAGTTAAAAAAAAAAAGCTTTCTTACTAAAAAAGATCCACAACAGACTAAAAGAAAGTCATTGGCATCTTATGGCATAAATAATTTGAAAACTTATTTGACTCTGAAAGATTCTAGTTTAGATTAAAGAAATAGTTTATTAGGACATTAAATTTCATCAAAATCCTTCCCAGCTCTTGAGATTCAAGATTTACTTTCTTATTGGTTTAATTTTTCTTTAATTTTCATCTTTAATTTTCATCATGAAAATGATGGATGAACTCAGAAACTGATCTGATAAAAACTTGACTCTGAGCTAATTAATGGCACTCAGAGAATAGATAAACCAGTAAAAATTTTTTTTTAGATCTGCAAAAGTCCATACTTCAATGTTTGAGCCAAAAGCATCATAAAATGTATGCTTGATAAAAGAGATAGTATAGAATTATAAGATTAATGTCTAATAAACAACAAGAAAACACCTAATTATTGAAAACAATGCACAGCATTGACGTACCACGACCTAAATGAAACTATAGATATGGACTATTACTATTTTTTTTAATTCTAATAAGAATAATAATTATACACCATATTTTATTTTCAACCATGAAACAAGGCCAAGCTTTTTTTGTTGTTATTCATTTCTGTTGAAAAACAATTTTCAGCGTTCAGCCAGCTCAGAGGGATATTGTTAGATGTTACATTTGTGGAATTTTCCAAATTATTTCCTATCAGAACCAGAACTACAATGTGCTTATCATGAGCTAGGTTGAATTATACACTACGTTTTATTTTAATTTAAGTATATATAATAGGTAAATTTAATATCATTTAATTTAAACTATGTAAAGGTCAGACTTCTGAGCAATTTAGTGACAGTTTTCATAAACAATGAAAAGAGAAACATCTCAAGAGGTTCATTCATCTCATCCCCAGACAATTATAAAATTTTATAAAAGTGGCGTTTTCAGAGATAATTTTTTATCTATCACGCTCAGTGACAGTGATCATTGGGTTTTTTAGCACTGTTTGATCTGCAGTGAGCTGTAAATCTAAGTATAGTATTCTTTTTAAATTCTGAAATTTTATAGTACGTTTTTTTTCATCATGGATGTGTTAAAAGGGACCTTCCGCTGTTGTCAGATTATAATTTAAATGATCATAACTGTGCTATCAGTCACTGAAAACCAGTGATCTTGTTCAGCATGCTAAACATTTTCTTTATCTACCAGGATTTATGTGCAATGGCTTATTTAGTTTCATTTTCTAAGTTCTTGCTTTGAAAGTATCAGACAAAGGAATACTTCACTGAGCACTTGTTGACAGCCTCTGCATAACATACCCCTTGGACATGTGAATCTTCTGTCTTTCAGGTGAATGTAAATTGTCTAGAAGATTTCCCGAATTTTAAAGCTGGGAAGCATATGTATATAATGATTGAAAAAGGTCAAGTTCTTCTCTTTCTCCCCCTTTTTTTTCTTTAAGGTATTCTCAGATGTAAACTTTTCTTTCTTTTTTTTTTTTTTTTCCTTTTTACCCTTTGAGTTGTTATATTTTCTCCATTTGTTTTTTTAACTAGCACATTGAACAGTTGTGATTGCGAAAAAACCCCATCTTGCTACTTAACTTTCAAGTAAAATAATTGAATTCTCAATAAGGTGCAGGTCTAGGTGTAAAGATAGACTTCTCTGACTTATTTTGCTCTAGTACAGCAACTACATATAGTCCTGTAACTAGGATTACTTTACTAGAGGACCCCTAAGTACAAATATTTACTAATACACGTCCAAAATTATGGGCATGTTCAGAATTAATGATGATGGAAATGGAATTATAAATGTAAAAAATATAGAGACTTTTGCATTTAAATTTCAAATTCTGTACAGCCTCTGATTCTCAAACATTTTTAAATGTCAAAGTGCAGGAGAGATCCAAATTTAGACAGTCCTTCAGATACTATTGACACAGGAATAAAGAAGACAAAATTCTATTTTTGATTTCCTATATATATTGAGTGTATTTTAATACAATACAAATGTCTCCTCAGAAGCAGTGTTAAAGGTTATCTGCAAAGTAACTCACAGCATTCAGATAACATGGAAGAATATAGGTTAACAAACAAAATCTCCTGTGTATGATATTAGAAAACAAGCTTAGACATCTGTTGGAAATGTTTAAAGTGGTTCTCTTACACCATCTCTGTGATGGTGTAAAAGGTGTAATTCTGTCTTTTGACTTATGTTTACACTTTTTGAGCTATAAGACTAATAAATGTTCCAATACGGGATTTAATTTTTGTGGAAGTGCAACAAAACATTTAGTTCTGCAAATTAGATAAATGTAGTGGAAAGTGCATCTCCTACCACCCTGTGGCAGTTTAGAATCACTGCATATTAGTATACCTCATTAAACGTATTCAGCTTAATTCATACTTCCTTAATGAATTTATTCACCAAGCAATATGAAAAGAACTCAAATTAAAGGATCCCTGTCCAATTAAACATGTGCAAATGTAACTAATAAAGTACATTAAAAGTATATGTTGCGGTGGAAACGTATTCTTTTTAAGCAAGCAGTGGCATTTTTAGGAAAATGAAAATACATGTTTAATAGGAGTACCATTATTTAATTTCCAATAACAACTATATTGCTATAAAAGTCAAAATTTCTGTTCTATCACCACCTAATAATATTTAAGTTAGAATAACTGCCTTGAAATTTTCCAACACTGACACTGTGAAGCAAAGTCAGGCTTGCATTATGAATCAATATCTATTATTTTCATTCTCCTCTTATAAAAATACTGTTTTCAGATGGCTTTTAATGGCATACATTTTGGTTTTCAAACTATATGTCAAGATTATATAGGAAATGAAACATTGGACAATCTACTTTTCTCCTGTTTTCATCAGGAAACACTGGTCAAATCAACAGTTTCAGAACTATGCTAGTAAGTCCTCCAGTTATGAGGGTGTACCTTCTTTTTCTCCATAAATATCTTTGATTGTCAGAAAGTTCTAGGAAAATGATAGAAAATCAATCAAATACTGTTCTGAAAAATATTCTCCTTTTCTAGAAATGAAGTGTAGACTGCACATAAGGCCAGTTCTGGAAAGAAATTAAATCAGCAGTTGAGAGCAGAAAGATATATTGTGATTTTATCACACTGGAAGAATTGATCCAAAATGTTGTTGTCATTTATTCTCGAGTTACAGGCTAAATGTTTGAACCTTCTTAGCGAATTCTGAATACTTTCAAGAGGTTATACAACACTATGCTTATAAGCTTAAATGGGGAGATGAAGTGTACATTTGATATGATTACAAGACTGTGCTTCAAGAAAGATAAAGATATTAGTAGTTAAGCCATATAGAAAGCTTAAAATTATCCTACTCAAAGGAGGAAGCTTCAATGGTGTTAGCAGTGTTATTTTACTGGAACAGACCTCAGAGTTAAAAATTGATAGTGATCTTACTTTTTTATTATTCTAAGAATAATATAGGTGACTATTCTTTCAATACATCTGTATTCATTATAGACAGGATGAATGATCTTCTACACCTGTAGGTGATGGATATATTTTCTTCTAAAATAAATTTGCAGCCTTTCCCTCTCTGCCTAGTGTTTTCTATATATTGATTTTTGTCTAGATTCATTTGAATATTTCTGTATATCAAGTAAAACAAGATCAAAGATTAATATTCATGTAGAGAGACTTCACTAATGGCTAGGCTGGCGCAAGCTGGTGGTTTGTATATGTCTGCATTTGTACTACATATGGTGTGAAACTACTCATGTGTTAAACTGCTGAACAATGTGACAAATTACATTTACCATGCACCTGTGGCTACCTCACCTGCTTTGTAACCACTGAACCCTGTCCACCAGGATTTATTCTAACATTCCAACTCTCTAAGCAGATTCACACAGCATATAAAATACCTAAAAATCCTGACAGAAAATTGCTACCGTGTAGTGTTTCCCCTCTGATTTATGTTGATGTGAACTTCAGAAATGGCAAGCTAACATGAAGTATAATAGGATATCTATCACAGGAGGATGAATTTCAGCTTTTCAGTTCCTCGGTGGGTTGTAGGAGCATAGATTGAAGTTAATGTTGCAAAATGGATGTCTTGAGATCCATTTGTCTCTACCATTTATTTCTAAGGGTTAGTTATGTCCTTATCTTGCTCTGTTTTCTGGGGCTTCCTTTGCATTTTGTTAAGTAATATGACACTCATTGTAATTTTGATTTCTGCATAAAGTCCTCCTGTCCTTACTCTCTACTGCCTTATCTTCACAGATATATATATTCATTTGAGTCAAGATGGAAGTGAAGTAAAAGCTACAAGAAAGGAAATTTGTTCCTGTCATCCAGAAGGAGGAAGAGAATACCTTTCACTCTTTTCTTTTACCTGATGTCCAGAGAAGCTATGATGCATGTGGAAGCTGAAATGCCACTTTTGTGAAAATCAGACCCATCTTTCTGCACCAGAGGATGTCTTAGGTTTTACGCACCGGAGACAGACACACAGATGAGGCAGAAGCTCCGCTGTACTTTATGTAAATATATAATCATGTTTCAAAGGTGCACTGTCACGTGTTCCACTATAATCTATATATAGTCAGATATGTCTACTGTTATTTTCCCCTTATATGTTTATTAGATGGGAACTTTCCATCCCCATACTAATGACTTTCTTCCTCTTCCATACACAGAACTTAGGACTAAGAAAAACACACGTCTGAGCTAAATATATGTATAATAGGATTGTAGCTATCTGTTTCTGAGGTTGCACAAGTAGAAAAATATTGTAGCTTCTCAGAATGCTATAAATACAAACAGGGAAAAAAAATGTACATAGATCTTAAAATATGACTCTTTTCCAACTCAGAAAACTGCTTGTTTACAATATGTCCCTAATTTCTTTGTTACCACTCTGAATAGCTGTTATTAATATTTTAATCCCTTTGGAGTTATTAAATAGAGATTAGGGAATTTCCATTGACAACATATGTTTTCCCAGCTAATAAATAAACTTTGCTTCTGGCCTAATGTATAGCATAACAGAATATTTCACTGAGGTGTCAGGTGGTTAGAACAACAGTTTTATACCTAGGAGAATGGAAAAATATATTTCCATACAAAAACTTATTACAAATGAATATGTTGTCCTGATTTGAACCAGGTTTTTTTTGTTTAATTGTTAAATCTTGACTGATTGATATTTTTCTTTTGGACTTACGGGTTAACTTGAAAAAATGATTTTATCAAATAAGACTTTACGAGATATTAATGATCAATGTAGTACTTAAAAATCACAGGCAAGTCAGTTTCAAATAGTTTTTCTTAGATGTTCATAGTACCTCAGTATTTCTGTGGATTTTCTAATTATATACGAATTATGCTAATTAAGAAAAAAACCTAAGATTGATATTAAATATGTAAATGTATATACAAACTGAATGTAAAAGCAAATTGTAAAGGAAGAAGTAGTTCAACAAGAAAATTACGAAGATTTGGGTGGGGCTTTAAGAAACTGGTTCCTTTTACATAATCAAAATTAACTAAAGAAGTCTGAGCATAAATGAGAATCAGTTTCTTAATGTCTACTTTTTCAATCAATAGGTAGAATAAGTCATGTAATTAAAGAGTATTAAGAAGCTGAAAACTGCAGTTTCTAATAAGCCCTGTAGCAATTCTGCTCTCATTGAAAGTAAGTAATTTCATTTCAGAAGTCACTATAGTATGTTTCATTACTTGTGAAAAGAAAGAAGGGAATAGATAACACATATTTGCTGTTTATTGTGGAACTTAAAAGTATCCCTCTTCATTTAGGATTACTAAACTGCTCAAGTCATCAGGAAGTGTAATCTATATTCACCAAAGGTGTCTTATGGCTCTACACACACAGTGACAATTTGTATCCATTTCTATTCCAGATTTTTTTCTGATGAAATAGTTTACCCTATTTACCAAAAAGATACAGTCTTTAAGAAAGGAAAATGGTAAATTATGCCTTGAATTTAGTGACTGAACAATTTACACTTCATCAATAAAGTGAATAGATTAGCTCAATTCAAGGTATAAAATGGGGATTAATACTTAAAAGGTTAGAAATGGAGATATCATGGGTGTACATTTGAATTGCGTTGGTCTCTATTACATAAGAAATTTGAGAAAAATGCTTGTGGCACAAAAGAATCTTTCAGAAATACAAGGCTGTGCCACTTTTGCATAGACGTTTGGAAAATTTGCTGAGAAATTCCTTTGATAGATAGACTTACAACTGGAGAGGAGAATTTGCTGACTAATTGTATAGACCATGACAGTTATTATTTCTGACATCCAGTCATCACTAATAACAATTTTGTGTTGAGTCATTAAGTTTAGGATCTTACCAAACTTCAGAAATATGATGGGATCCATACTACAGATCAGTATCTGCAGCCCATGTGATCCCCCTAGTCTTCTTTGTACTGATAGAAAGAATTAGATGTTTTCAAGGCAGAGTTTGTCTTATCTAAAAGTAGGGATAAAACCAAGTACCTAAAAATATCTATTTGCCTTCTGTGACTATAAAGGTTAGGGTATCAAAGTGTTTACCGTAGGGAAAAGGCATTTAAAGTGCATACCAGTTTGGAGAAATAGTCCTTTTGTATGTAACTGATTTGGGAGCAGTTTGGTATTAAGTGCATCTTTCTAATCTCGAGCAGAGAAAGTCATCATTCATTTTACCACCAAACACAGGGGTCTGATCTAGAAACAAGATGAACCAAGAGTAACTCAAGTGCACAAAGTACTTCCAATAACAGGTCACATTCCCACAGACTGGGGAAAGAGTTGAAATCTAGTTCTCTGATTGTGTTTATGAGTAGTCTCACCACAAAGTTTTTATGTAAAATCTGGTCTTTAATTCCTATGTCGTAAAAGTAGTGAAGCTTGTATACTCTTAGAGAAATATAATACATTTTATATCCTAAATAGACCCATGAACCCAGGCTGTGGAGTAGCAACAATTCAGAGAGCTATCATAGCCAGGGTTTCCTTTCGTTAGCTTTAAGCAAGTGCCTATATTCCTACAGGTTTTCTATTTTCTTCTGTAAAACTGTTTATCTCTTTTCATCAATTCTATGAGGAGTGCAAACACTTTACATAGTTTGGATCATTCTTCTGATGCTTAGGCTTTCAGTTGGAAACCTAAAAGAAGCAATCCAGATTTTTTTTTGTACTGAAGATGTTATAAATTTTGTGGGCAAAATTATAAATTTTTGCTATAAAGTGTACTGAATCACGCAGATTCACAATATTTTGATTTGGAAGACAAACATAATCTCTTGTTTGTAATCCTGGTTCATGATGGATTTTTTTTTGAATGAGTAATGATGGATTGTTTGAAAGCTCAGATAACATTCCACTACTACAACAAAATTAATTAGTTGTGTCTAATTGCTGTAGACTAAAAATGCCATAATTGGCAAGGCAATATTCTAAGGAAGCAGTCATAGTCAAACCATGACCTCTTATATGTATTTTGCTGTTATGAGTCACACTTTTCTTTACCTTTTTATTCCCTCACCACTTCTGTAGCCAAAGTTTTGAAGGATTTTGTATTCCATTTTCTTTTAATCTCCCGCTTTTGTGCTATGTAAACCACTATCCTTGCTACTGGCAAGAACACTTTTATGTAACACAGCTGCTACTACTGCTATTGCTACAATTTGCTCTGAAACCAAGGTCTGGTTCTTGAGTTTGCATCAGGATCATTTACTTTGTTTCCTTCAATGTTGCATTGTTTCTTATGTTTGGCAACTTGTCTTTTGATCATTATGATATAATCACTATTTGTGGCATGTTAGGGAATGTACTTGACACTTACCTCCCTATTTTGTTTCTGTCATGCTATCCATATTTGTTTTTCACAGCACTTGCATTGACTTCTTACAGTTCCAGTTGTCAAAGTCTCTTAGGCTTGCTGTTCATCAACTTTCTCTTACCTATTGCATTTATAACATTTCTTAAATTTGTTGAAGCATCTAGAGGGGATACTAATTTTACAGGGGGTCTGAGAGGAAGGGAAAAGGGAAGGAAGGGAAAAGGGAAGGAAGGGAAAAGGGAAGGAAGGGAAAAGGGAAGGAAGGGAAAAGGGAAGGAAGGGAAAAGGGAAGGAAGGGAAAAGGGAAGGAAGGGAAAAGGGAAGGAAGGGAAAAGGGAAGGAAGGGAAAAGGGAAGGAAGGGAAAAGGGAAGGAAGGGAAAAGGGAAGGAAGGGAAAAGGGAAGGAAGGGAAAAGGGAAGGAAGGGAAAAGGGAAGGAAGGGAAAAGGGAAGGAAGGGAAAAGGGAAGGAAGGGAAAAGGGAAGGAAGGGAAAAGGGAAGGAAGGGAAAAGGGAAGGAAGGGAAAAGGGAAGGAAGGGAAAAGGGAAGGAAGGGAAAAGGGAAGGAAGGGAAAAGGGAAGGAAGGGAAAAGGGAAGGAAGGGAAAAGGGAAGGAAGGGAAAAGGGAAGGAAGGGAAAAGGGAAGGAAGGGAAAAGGGAAGGAAGGGAAAAGGGAAGGAAGGGAAAAGGGAAGGAAGGGAAAAGGGAAGGAAGGGAAAAGGGAAGGGAAGGGCTTTTGTCCTTCTTTGTGTCTTGTGAGCTTGAAGGCCTCTCCAGGTTTAGAAAAAGGGCAAAGTATACTGCTGAAAATAATTTAAGCTGAGAATTCCTAAACTTACAGTATTTGACTAGCATTACAGGAATATTAATCTAGAAGTTAAACTGTTATTAAAAGTTGGTAGATGGTGCTAAAGCTGAACTTAAAGTAGTATATAGATATAAAAAGAAGGGAAAAAAAATAAGTATTGATAGAACAGAGGGGGAAAAAAAGAAAACAACAACTAAAAAAAGATGGACCACAACCTATCAGAATGTTGCAAATCTTTACAGTATGTGTTCTTCCAGAAGTGCTTTTCATTCAACTAAAAACTCATGGATAAACTGTACATGGATATATAATACCTTTCAGGACCTGAAAAGAATAATCAGGTCCACATAGTTTGGTCTCTCTCTCTTTCTGGGAACTGTATTAAACACTGTAATGGCTGACACTACAAGCCTGCTTCAGCTATAAGTCAGTGTCTTTTCCTGAGATCCTTAAAAAAAAAAAGAATGTTCAATATATTCACCTGCCTGAGCTTTACATTCTGTAACCCAGGGATACTTGCTTGAGAAAAGGAAATGCATGGATTTGTGTCTCAGAAGAAGATTAGACTTATTTTCCAGGTATACCCCCTAATCATTGCATGAACAGTTTTCTCTCCAACCTCTTGAAACTGAGTTACACAATATAAATGCATGCAAATACATCTAAGACAAACATACTTTTCATTCAGCCATAAATGGGCTAAAAAGAATGATAAGTATCACTAAGAATCAGCAATTTAAACTTATAAAAACTAAACCAAAATGGTTTGAAGTGATATCTGAAGGATAAACTGCTCTTGCCAAACCAAGTATATTCTGGAGTAGCTCATGTCAGTTGTGGCTTTTGATTAGCAAGTTCTTGAAGTTCTCCAAAGAAGGAGATCCCATTACTTTTTTCATTCTTTTTGATGCCTTATTCTGCTGATTTTTTTCCTCATGTCCAGTCTGAATTCCACAAGGCACAACTGGCCTTTGCCTTTTTTCACATGTTCTGCTACTGAGAAGAGTCTGGTTACATGGTCTGTGCAACACCATTCAAATATCTTTAGGGAGTTTTTAATTTGCCCCTGTCCTTGTCAAACTAAAGAAGTTGAGTAATTCAAACTCTACTTGTACGTCATGTGCTCTAGACCCCAGTCATCTAGACTGGTGTTGAATCCTCTCTAATGCTGTAGCATCTATGATCTTTGAAAGGTCTCATGACAGGAAAAAATCTAGCTGTTCCTATCATCTTCAAGGCAGGCAAGTGGGAGGATCCGAGGAACTACAGGTTGGTCAGCCAAACTTTGATTCCTGGGAATATTCTAGAATCACAGAATCATTTAGTTTGGGAAAGACCATTAAGACCACCAGGTCCAACCATAACACTATAAAGTCCACCACTCAAACATGTCTCTAAGCATTTACAGGTCTTTTAAATGCCCCTAGTCATACTGAATCCATCACTTTCAATGCTTAAAAATCCTTTCGGTGAAGATTTTTTTTCCTAATATTCATTATTAACTTTGAGGCCATTTCCTCTTGTTCTATCACTTTTTACTTGGAAAAAAAGACTACGCCCCCCACTTAGCTACTGCCTTCTTTTGGGAAGTTGTAGAGAACAATAATGTCCTCTTGAGCCTCCTTTTCTCCAGCCTAAACAATGCTGTCTTCCTCAGCCACTCTGCAGAAGACCTTTGCTCTAGACCCTTCACCCTCTCCGTCTCCCTTCTTTGGATGTGCTTCAGCATCTCATCATCTTTCTTGTAGTGAGGGGCCAAAAGTGAACACAGCATCTGAGGTGCAGCCTCATCAGTGGAAATCCTCTTGGAAACCCTTTCAAAGAAAAGCTTCTTAGAAGGTGTTTAGGAACAGGTCAGTATGGATTTACTAAGTTCAAATGACACCAAAATAACCTGATTGCTCTGTATCAGGAGACACCTGCCTATGGAGACAGCAGTTGATATCACTTTGAAGACATCAATAAGGTCTTTGACAGATCATACTATTGTATGAAATTAGTGACATATGGTCTAGATGGTACAGCAGGTGGTAGACTACTGTCTTCAAAGGGCTGGGATGATGTGAGGAAATTCTCAAAGGATTGCCAAGATATTTTTGTCTCTGTGAATTAAGATATGCCTCCTGGACTGACAGAAAGCCCCAACTTAAAATTACCTGTGTGCAGCATGAAACTTCTCTGCTAAATTCATATAGGTCTTAGTTTCATACCTACTTCGTTGGACTGAAGAGTGAGAGTGGGAACTCACAAAAATATAGTTGTTTAGCATTTTCTTCCCGTAGGCTTCCTTGTGAAACCCATCCAAAGTAGATGTTACTTCCATTATAAAACACAAGTTAGAAATAAATCCTCAAGTACAGGTGAGAACCACATGTCAGGTTTCTCTTTGTCTTATACAGAATTTGTAGTCTACCAACATGTATCAAAAAAAGAGCAATATAGACAAAGTAACCTAGAATATATCAATTAATCTCCACAGCATCCTGCCTATGTTACTGGATCTTTGTGTTGTCATATAATTGGAACAAAGAAACAAAGCTAGAACCTACAGAAAAAATGTTTTTAACTTCAGGTGAGATAAATAATGACTTTTCTTTAGAATTGATGTAGTAGACTGATAAATTTAACTGTTCATTGGTTTTATCACGTGGTTATGTTGCTAATAATGGAATCTTCTCTGCAGACATTCATAAAAACACACCTATAGAAACCGCACTATTGCAAAATAGCAGTGAATACAAGTCTAACATGTTTGTAATGCTTTGACCTAGGAAATTCTTTACAGAACTGTCAAAGTCAGTTGAGGATTTTCAAAACAATACCTCTATATTAGATTTATTTGAGAAGTATACACAACCAGAGAAAAATGCTGAAAAACAACATGTAGCAACATTTTTACTTCCTCTTCAAAAAACATTTTTAGCAGTGAAATAGCTACCCACATGCTGATTGTTATCCAGTAATTCCTGGTTCTTGAGAACAAGCAGGCAAAAGCCCATAGAACTCAACCAATGCACAAGAAAAGGAACCATTTCTCGTCAGTAACGTGAATTTTTCGAATTTATACTAATGTTCTTCTGGATTAGGAGAATTTGGTCACATGTTTTGGATAATGGACTACTAAAAGTTTTGAAAATAGCCCTTTTTTTTTCTTTTCTTTTTTTTTTTTTACCTCAGGTTAATGAATACTCTAAAACAAGCTCTGGCACATTATCTTCACTTCTTTGTGTTACAACTTGATCTCATGGCTAGTTTCAGTCTCTACAGAAAGAAAGTCAGTTATTCAAGAATAAATATATCGTACCTGATTTCAATAATAATTTCTGTGATGACAGTCTTTATGTGTTACTCTGTCAGTGAAATATTTTGGCTATATAAAAGTGAAACTTCACATTTACTTATGTAATATTCAAAAATTTAATTTAGTAAAGTTATAGTGAATGTTACATTTAAAATTAAGGGACAATATCTGTTACTAAAAAGTCTATTACCTGATTCCTTTATAAGATAAATTCTCATTATGAGATAAGAATGATACTGTATTTTCCTAAAGTATAAAATACTTTGAGGAGACCCTTTGTTGAGGGTTTTTTAATTTTTTTATCATACAAACTGGTATAAAAAAAATTAAGTGGCCATGAATATTACAAGTACACAGTAGAAATAAAAAAAAGAGTGGCTAGCATATGCATTATTGAAGACTACTTTGGCAAAATCTTACCCACTGAATATTTTTTTTCTCTTTAAATTCAGCTCATTTTCATGTTAATGTCTTTAGAAATGTCAGTTCAGTATTTTTGCTGTTACAAACTTTTCAACAAGTAGCCATAAATAATGAATTAGTGGCAATATTGTTCTAATAACTTATTTAGGGCATAATTAATTCACAGCTTTAGGCATATTTAAAGAAGGGTGTGCTTTTAAGTTTGTAGCTTTCAACTGAGCTTGTCTTAGGCTAGTAAACACAATCTGGGTGAGAAAAGGCAAAAAACAGGCAAGAAAAGGAAAAAACTGACAGTTCTCATGGCCTCATTTTGAAAAGCCTAATCTGTAGGAAACATATGCTGCAAAATAAATTACCTGCAATATCTGAGCCCACACAGCAAATTTCTTTCACCCCCTCTTTAATTTGCTATCAACTTTATAAGATCCATCTCTGAGTTCTTCTTTGTTAATCCCCAATTCCTGCTTTTCATGCAGAGGAGTTAATGGGGTTATAATTTCATAATTAAAGCAGATAATTTTAATTTCTCTGATGACTCTTTATTATGATAATCTTGTTAAGATTATGGTGTTCATTTGTTGCTGTGTATGATCATTTGGCTTTTGTAGAAGCTGTCTGTGCTGCTGAGCCACTAAATAATTAAACAAGCAGAACATTCCAACCAGCAAAGTCTTGCTGTTAATGGAAGACCAAAGTCAGAGTTAACTCTCTGTAAACCTATTAAGGGATTCAGGCAGAGAACATACCACAGATTTACTGTCAGTCATCAAATAAGAGATAAAGCTTCATTAACTGAGTATCTAATTTCACGTGTAATGAAGAGCTGGCCTCCCAGATTGGATGACGATGCAGGCTTTCCTAAGAAAACAAACATAAAATGAAATGTTTCTAAACTAATTAGTTAACTATGAAAAGATCAATAGAATGCCCAAGAAGGGAGATCTAGGGGAGGAATGTCTGGTACACAGTTTTGACTGAAATGTTGTTTCAGTTACTGTAGTTGCCTTCTGCAATATGGCACGATGCGTGTTCTAAAGTGAAATAAATGAATCATTTTTTCATTCTGTTGTTTGCTGCATTTGTGTGCACATGGCTATCCTTTATATTAAATCTTGTAGTCAAAGATGGTTGAAATAATAAGCCTGGTCCATTATAGTGGGGCAATACATGCCTGTGCAGTATACACAGACAGCGCTTTTGCAAGCATTGAATAGACTCTGTCAGTATAAATACTTCTATTTGTTTAAATGGTTTTTCAAATTAAACACTTCAGTGATTTTTATGAAGTTGCTTTTATGTTTATGGAGACATAAACCACAGAAAATTCAAGCCTTCTAGATTAAATTTCTCATCTCTAATGTGGGATGTTTCAGGTGAGTCAATTTTTTTATTCAAAAAGTACTCAAAACTAAACTAGGCCTTGGGCAAGTGGGGGCAATGGGAATGGGACCTCATGGGCAAAACAGAGGGAAAGAGACATAGATCAAGAAAATTCAGTGCAATAAGCATTTTGGCTTTGGAAAGCTGGCCATAGATATTTTCAAGTCTAGTGGGAAGTAGAAATGACAAAAATACTAAGATTGCATTTCTGCATTTACAAAAACATCGCTGTAATAAATGAAAATATTTCTTGAGGTTGTATATATTTACCAATATTTGAAATAAAATCTTACTTCCGTTACATTCTTAATAAGGTCATAATAAAATAGAAGATATCACTACTTAGAAATAAACAAGGTAAACATATTTTAAAAACAAATGTAGCATTTGATAATATGATAAATGTATACATTTTGAATAAATATTACAGTTGCTATCATAATTTCAATGTGTGAATGGCAACAAAGTTGCTTATGAAAAATCCATCCTTTAATTGGATGTAATTTTCACTTTTTGCCAACATGCACTTGAAACTACATTCCAGGGGAGTAACTATGCTGAGTTTATAAAGTAAAAATAATGACATAACCAACATTTTAAAAAATATTATATACATTTATCTGAAAATATTTATGTGTCAACACAAAATAATTGACATTCAGTAAAGAAATATAAACCCCTAAAACTGGAGATCATACATTTTATCTAGTATATGTCTTACATGTTATTATAACAGATCATTTGGTTTGTGATATGTGTTTGTGACCATTTTGTTGTTTCTTACTGAGTTCCTTGTATTTTAAGATCCTCAGCATTTTTCATTTTTCTAACGAGGTTTTTAAGTGTCTGTGTTTACTGCTATCTTGAGGTCACTATCTCTTTTCCTGTGTAAATCAAGTTTCTGTGTGGATCTTCTATGCCTTAGTCATAAAATAAATCTGAGAAGACAAATTCTTCTATAGTATTTCATTATATGAAAAGTTGCATTAGTGACATTGTGACAATTGTGCATAAGAAGATTCGCTCCTGGGACAGGCCATCTCCAGTCTATGAAACAACAGATACCAGTATCACAGATACTGATACAAACTGCATACATTTCTACTGACTGTTGGTAAATCACCATGCTTACTTTTTGCCCATTATAAATACAGTTTCCCATGTGGATCCTTAATAAAAATAGAAAATATCTTCTCAAAACCAAAAGGTTTCTGTCTCCCCTATTTTACATATTATGGTCAAATTGGCATAGGCAATCTTAGGAGCAACTGTTTAGCTGAACTGGGACCATAAGGAGATCCAGAAAACAAACTGCAAATGCCTATGTTGCTTCCCTGAATTATATGCAGAAAGAAACTACTGATAAATGAAGACAGAAAACTATCCGTTCTTAATTCAAGAACTTTCATTCTGGAGGCTGTTTAGAGGTCTCAGAGTACACTCCGTATCTCTTATCCCTGGTCCAGCGTTCCCAAATACCTCTGTAAATATAAACTGAAGTCCTACATAACCCCAATGGGTTTACCTTGAAGCCTATGTGAAGAAACAAAGGAGTGGCACAAAAAGGACATAGAGACTGGATTTTATCATTGCATTATTTTCATCTACACTAAATGATGCTTGTGTAAAGTATTATCACATTTCTGACAGCTTTTATCCTTATTTGATAGGGCATGTATCAAATGACTCATCTGTTCACAGTATCTGCCTTTCGGGTATCAAATTCTTTGCTGTTAATAGAGATTATCACACCCCTATTCATAGGAGTAAGAATTGAAATGAGGAGGAATTCTCAAGGTGCAGAGACTATTCAGCATGCATAAGGGAAACAGACAATGGCTTGTGGATGATACATTCTCTTGTGCATGAATTAGCATGAAGGATCATTAACTGAAAACATTCACAATCATTTTTAGAATAATTATTTAAAGCATACATATGACTAACCACTAAACTTTACTTAGCATGTAGTGGCAGGTAATACTGTGGAACAAAATATCTGCCATCATCACTGTTTCTCATTTTCTTAAAAGATCTGCAGACTACTACCTTTCAGAGGTCTACCCATCTCTTTGGGTAATGGTTTGTGTTCATGATTCAGAGTAAATAAATTAGTATGTTGTTTTTGCAAAGAAAGACAATGAAGAAATTACTTTGAAACTAGGTTGGTGGGTGTAGGTCTGCATTATCTGTAAAAACAAATATAAGATGTAAGTACAAAGGCAATAACTAGACAGAAAAGAGAAAGACAGCCAGAAAGTCAAAAAGGTTGCTGCAACCTGGACTCAGGGACCACTGCTGCAAGCCTCCCATACAGAGGTTTTGTGGATCCAGGATGTGCCTCAGACGTGGCACATCTTTATAAGCTTAGATCAGAGTACTATGAAAGGCCTGTCAAAAAGTCTATTGACAAGAGAGAAATGCAGATTGCAACCTGTAGGAGACATGATTATTATGTTAGGAGAAAGTACTGGGCCAGATCTGACAATCCAAGAGAGGTGAGGGTGCTACAGCCTTACTTCCCCAGGTCCAGGCAGTTGCAAGCTGTAGAGAGTGATAAGGTCTCCCCTCAGTCTCATGGTTCCTTCAGTCACTCCTTATAAGGCTTGTGCTCCAGACTCTTCACCAGCTCCATTGCCCTTTCCTGGACATGCTCCACCACCTCAATGTCTTTCTTGTAGTGAAGGGCCTAAAACTGAACACAGTATACAAGGTGTGGCCTCAACATTTCTGAGTACAGGGGGACAATCTCTGTCCTGTTGGTCTCACTATTTCTGATACAAGCCGTGATGACATTGGCTTTCTTTGCCACCTGGACACACTGCCAGCTCATATTCAGCCATCTGTCCTCCGGCATTCCCAGGTACTTTTTCAACGGGCATCTTTCCAACCACTCTTCCTCAGGCTTGTGGTGTTGCATGGGGTTGTTGTGATCCAAGGGCAGGATTTGGCACTTGGCCTTGCTGAATATTACACCCCTGGCCTAGGACCACTGATACAGTTCCCTCTGCGTAGACTTCCTACCCTCAAGGCATACCCTATTGAGCTCTTACAAGACATTTCAAGAGTCCCAAGTGTGATCTGAAGTCCAGTGATATGTGATCCCATTTTTTTTTTTTTTATTTCTTCTCAGAAGAGCCACCTTCTAATCATTGTAACAGCCAAGGCTGCCCCCAAGCCTTCACATGTTCAACTACAGTTTGTTTGTAAATCTGAGATTCAGCAGCATGTCTCCGCTCATCAGCTCCTCAACCGCCTGTGACGGGAAACTGTTGTGAATAATTAATTAATTTTGTCTTATTTGCTTTTGTCTTTCTGTGTTGTCCTTTCAGAAGAATTCAGGCTGGTTATGCCGCACATGAGGATCAAAGCTTGTGATTGTGAAGCATCTTCTAGTGGTCCAGGGATGACCTTATTTATTTTTCCTGATTAGGTAATCTATAGCAGATACCTGCAATATAATCCCTGCTGTTCTGCTTGCCAACCCTGATTTATAAGATCTAAGCTGGCTCATCATCCATCCCTAGACAAAGCTTCATGTATTCCTCCTGCTCTCTCACACAGAACAATTCCCTATTCCCACCTACCCAGCCTGACTTTCTGAAAAGCCTGTCTCTATCCACTGCAGTTATCCAGTCATGCCAGATACCCCACTGTGTCTCTATTATCCCAGTGATGTACCTGCATAACTGCATGGAGGCTTCAAGTTACTTCTTGTTTGTTCCTCAGGCCATGTGTATTAGTGTACAGGCACTTCACAGAAACAGTTGGTGGTCTTGATTTTCCAGTAAGAGAGCTTCC
Organism: Oxyruncus cristatus; assembly: GCA_013399855.1. NCBI lineage: Eukaryota > Metazoa > Chordata > Aves > Passeriformes > Cotingidae > Oxyruncus > Oxyruncus cristatus. The sequence continues at coordinate 330,718 of VXAY01006932.1, read as the reverse complement.
CCCAGAATGCTCTCCTATAGGCATTTTCTTATTTGTGTGGATGCATTTGAACTGAGTTGCTTTCAGCCCGAGTTTTATTGATTTTGAGGTCCCTCTTGTTCATGTCACCTTCAGTTCTTTGTTTGCCATCTAGATCTACCAGGTCCTCCCTTCACTGGAGGTCATCCTCTCCCTCTCTTGTTTAAAGTTCTTTTTCCCAGGTTGGTCAGCTGCTCAGCAAAGAAGGTTTTAAACTTCTGTTTAACTTTTATCCAGATGACCTCCAGAGGTCCTTTAACAAACTAAATAATTATATAGTACTATGTTTCTTTATCTACAAATACATTTTTATCTACCAAAATGGCCCTGCTGTACACAAAATCTGTTTTATCTAGTCATCTCAAACTGGTTACAGACTCAGAGTTATTAGGTCACTTTGCAGACTGCCATTAAAAAAAAAAAACTTAGCAAAATCACGTTTCGTGACTCAATATTTGGGTTGTGGAAGATATTTATGAAGTTCATTGATACAATAATTATTGTAATTTTTAGTGTTAATAGATTTGATGTTAAATAGGTATTTTACACATGCAATCACATCTTATATTTGACCCACATTCTATTAAAATCAATGGAATCTTTCACTATTTTAGCAGAATAAAATTGAAGACAAAGCTGTAAGCAGAGAGAACTACAAAGAAATACATTGTCTGCAGTTACAAAGGAAAACAGATTAAAAACCCCAAACAAACACTAAAAGAAGTCCAGTATTTGGATTACAGACTCACTGGAATTTTAGACCTTCACTTTATCAAATAATTTTTAGTCACTGGCTATGTGGTCCGGTCATAGGGTCCTTCTTAAGGGATGAAAACTACTTGCTATCACTCTGGGACACCTATAAAGTTCTTCCTTCTTGAATATGAAGCAGTGGATTTTGAAGATATGCTTTCCTTCTGTGGTTAAAATCTTGCTAATACAACCCAGGATACAGGTGACCTTTTTTCCTTCCTGGGTAGCCCCTGGCTCATGATCATGTTCAACTCTCAGATCCTTCACTGAAAAGCTGTTTTCTTGCCATTTGATGCCAGTTTGTATTGAGATGTTGTGTTATTCCTCTCCAGGTACAGGACTTTACAATTCTCGTTTTTTACATTCCTGACAGCCCATTTCTCCACCTTGTTGAGAAGCCTCTGAGTAACATACCTTTTATTGCACTTCTCTCTTTCTGTGGATTCCTATCCTCAAAATAGAAAAGTGAAATAATTGTTCACTTTTTTGGGATCTTATGTGTACAAGATATTTTGAAGTAATGAATGTGAGTGTCAAGTAGACATTGGTCTGAAGAGTAAAAAAATTGACCTACTTCTTATTGACTGATTTTGGTGTTTTTGTAGTATGGTACTGAAAGTGGTGAATAACATAAGTAGCCTAGAAACCTTGCCCATTTGCTATCTATGAAACAAAGGTCCTTGTTTTTAATTCTATTCCAGGAAGCAGGTGATTTATTTTGAATTTTTATAAGCTGGAAAATTTAAAAGATAAGTGCCTTTTGGCTCTGTATCTCATTCCTCATTCAAACTTCGGTATTGTCAGCTCCTGGAGTGGATTATTTCTTTGTTTTTTTGGTTTGTTTGTTTTTTTTTTTTAAGGAAAAATTCTTGAAACCAAAACCTCCTTTCCCTGGTTCCACACAGGTGTCTTTAGATTTGTATTAGTCCTTGACCTGGAAAAAAGGATAGATTATCCAAATGCAGATAAATAGATGGTTAGCATTTATTTCCACCTCCAATTTTCACTTGTTTCACTCATTACTTACATTCACATACTTAAATTGCCATGAATTTGATACACAGTAAATTCAGATGCAATAGGGACATGGAGAGCAACAAAGAAAAAACAAGGTGAAGACTGTGTTAGCAACAAGCAAAAATTATTACAATCTGATTCTGGAGTAAGAAATTATAAACTATCATTATCATCATAACTCTCCTAGCAAATAATGTGAGATGCTGATCACTTATTGTAGAGTCAGCCACCTCTCACTCTTCCCCCCAACAGAAATGACTGTTCTCAAAATGTTCTATGAAGTCAAAGTGTGAACTAGGAGTTTTACCATACCTAGAAGTTATTTGAAATGTGGATGTGACTTGACAAATCATTGTAACTGAACTGGGATTCAAATATTTTTCAAGGGTGTTTAGAAACCTGTACATTTTATTAATATTTTGTCAGTTTATAGTATTAACATTTATTTGCCTTATTAATGATATTGATCATGGATGTATAGTTCACTGGCTACTGATAAATTAATAAATTATGTTAATAAATCAAGAAATTACTAATCCCAACCAGTTTTAAACCATGTTACTTGATATTTATAAAATGATACTTGAAAATCACACAGGTGATTCTTTGTTTGCTGTAACTTTGGTTTCAGTTTCTCAATGAATCAAATATCTGTTAGACTCAACCACTCCTTTGAACTTTTCTTACAATGCAACAGATCAGATGAGGACATACAGATCTAGTCTAATAATGTTAGTCTAATATTTTGATGGTGAATTCTTTCAATTTTCTCCAGAACTGTTAGGACTTTCTCAACCTCTTGGAGGGTAAGCAGCAGCCTTCCTTGAATGCTGATTTATGTAGCTCTGCACAAAAGAGAGTGGTGGAAGGTAGTGCTTTTAATAGGGACTTTCTGTTCCTACTTATTTTCTAAACACCACAACAACAACAGCAACAAAGAAGTTTTATACTAAGTTTTATTTAGGTACTGCTATAGGTATACACTGGAAGAAAGTACTCAAAAAGACTTCCATTTAAAATTATGTAGTTTTGCTTTAATGCCAGAACACTGATTTTTTTTATTTATTTATATAATTTCATTTAAAAAGTAATCAACAATGTTTTAATAAATTTGTAGATTATATTCTGCATGTGTTTTTTATTGATGAGTAATGAGACATAGGCCATAAGCATAGTAATTTAAGGTAAAACTGCTGGAAAAAAATGGGTTGGTGAAAGAATATTTACAATAAAACGTAAGTATTATTATAATGTTTAGCTGTGAACTCAACTGAAAAGTGACTTTCACAGCCTGAGGTTTTGGTTGAGAACTCAATGTTTTGTTTACTGCGTGAGCTAACTAATCAACAAAACCAATTTTGCTGCACACACTACAGAGCACCTCTGGTTCTGCTTGCTGAGAATGAATTTGTCTTTGTGGAAGTACCTCACTTATCATAAACAGTGTGATAGCTGCAGTTGATATCCTGGTAGTTTTACACAAATTCAAAACAGTGTGTCTGAAGCCATTTGCCAATACTTTTTGTATTGCAGCTAATGAACCACAGAAAGGTATCGTTGGAGGCAAGGAAGTTGGGTATTGGATATATTTTAACATTCTTAAATGTGTAAAGGCAAAAATTACATTTCTCTCGAAATTGGCAATAAGCAGTACTTTATGCTGTGGTGAAGCTATAAAATCTATTGTTGAGATGAGCCATGGAATTCATAGGCTTTGCATTATTTTTGGTTAAATAATAATATTACAAACTTCACATACCCTCTGTCTCCAATAAAGGAGAATAATGTTATGCTACAGAGATAGGCAAGTAAGTGAGCTACTGACTAGGACCTGGCCTGATATTAAGCTAACTGAACAGGATATGGAAATTATGGGTTGTGACATGAGAAATTTTTGCATGCAATAGATACCAGTGCAACAGCTGGCAAATGTTAATGATTGCACTATGAAGGACCATCACATTTCACAGTTGCTTAGGGGGCAGTTATGTGAGAACTAACTAAATATCACAGACTGCTGGCAGGGAATTTTGGAGACCTTTACAGAAGCAGAATTTTCTGAAGCCAACAGTACCTCAATAACAAAATCTGTAACATCATAAAGGTCGGAGATTACCTTGGTAATGGTATTAGAAATGGAAAATTTGGGTATAGATGTAGCAAAATGAGACTAAAGGGGAAAAGTAATTAAGAGAGAGTTGCATGCTGAAGAGGAGACTGAGAAGAAAAAGGGAAGCTATGAAGACAGCTAGAAGGAGAGACAAGATACAGGAAAGAACTAATAAGTTATGTGACTGGTACTATCTGGGGTTACCCATTGGACAGCCTTGTTTTTGTTCATCACAACACAATCAGGGTAATAAATCAGAATCAGACTTGTCTGTCTGACTACACATATTTCCACCGCCTGGCACACCCAGATGTCTCAGTAGCAGAGTGCTGGTGTCCATTTCAGGTTGGGCAACACTGATATCTATCACTTCCTAAAAGAAGTTGACTGCAGATATGTAGATAACTAACTCTGGAAAAGATAAAGAAAAACCTGGAGTGCCCTGTTGGATGGTTACAGGTTCTTCAGGAGGCAGAAGAGGCAGAGGGGTAGCACTGTGTGTCATAGAAGGGTTAGAATGTATGAATCTCACAGTTGGCACTGACACAGTTGAGAGCCTCTGGGTAAGAATCAGGGGGTAAAAAAATAATGTGGATGTCATTGTGGGAGTCTGCTATAACCTCCCAGCCAGGATGATGATGTCAATGAACTATTCTTTGAGGAACTAAGGGACCCTTCTAAGTCAACTGCCCTTGTCCTTCTGAGGCAGTTCAAGTCGCCAGAAATTAACTGGGAGCATCACACAGCTGGTACAGAAGATTCCTGAAAGACCAGAAGATTCCTAAAAAATCTGGATGACAACTTTATGGAACAGGTCCTAAGGGAGTCGACTCAGAAAGGTTCTCTCCTTGATCTGCTGCTTGTCAGCAAAGAAGATCTCATGAGCGAAGCGGAGATTCTGTACCTGGGGTGGGGTAACCCTGGATGTATGTACAGACGGGGAATGAGATGCTGGAAAGCAGTGCCATGGAAAGGGACCTGGGGGTCCTGGTCGACGGCAAGTTGAATCTGAGTCAGTAGTGCCCTGGTAGCCAGGAAGACCAACAATGTCCTGGGAGACATCAGGCAAAGCATCACCAGCTGGTCAAGGGAGGGGATTGTCCCACTCTGCTGGGGCTCTCTGGGGCTACCTCATCTTGAATACTGTGTACAGGTTTGGGCACTGCAATATAAGAAAGATATTACGATCTTAGAGTGTGTCCAAAGGAGGGCAATGAAGATGGTGAAGGGCCCGTATGAGGAGTGGCTGAGGCTACTTGTTCTGTTCAGCCTGGAGAAGAGGAGACTGAGGGGAGACCTCATTACAGTCTACAGCTTCCTCATGGGATGAAATGCAGGGGCAGGCACTGATCTCTTCTCTCTTGTGGCCAGTGACAGGATCCAAGGGAACGGCCTGAAATTGTGTCACAAGAGGTTTAGGTTGGGTATTAGGAAGAGGTTTTTCACCTAGAGCGTGAAAAACTGGGCACTGGAACAGGTTCCCCAGGGAACTGATCACAGTACCAAGTCTGACAGAGTTCAAGAAGCACTTGGACAATTCTCTCAGGCACATGTTGATGTTCTTGGGGATGGTCTTGTGCAGGGCTAAGAGTTGGACTTTGATGATCCTTGTGGGTTCCCTTCAACTCAGCATATTCTGTGATTCTGTTTAAAAAAACCACAAACGAAACCTCTCAGTTCACAAAAGCATTTTTAAGGGATTGGGGAAGGGGGGATCATGTTCAAAAAATACCATTAATGAAACTCTGTAAAAAAAAAATTAAATAAAAATTTAGCAAGGATAGGAAAAATATAGTTGACATTGCATTACAGGAATGGAGTAGATAACCTCTTCAAATTTCTTTCAGCCCATTTTTTTTCATAATTCTACTAGTGTTCTTTGTCATTCTTAGCAAAAATTAACTAAACATTTATAAGGAAAGACATAGTGTAACTACTGAGGACACCTTCATCTGATAATGTATATGGAACTATTTATTTCATGACTGTCCATTCATTTCCTTATAAATGTTAGTTCAATTGCCATCCAACATGTGCATTTGTATGGTATGACCTAAAAATGAATTACAACATTTCAACATATATTGACTTGGTGAGGCAGAACTTTATTGATTTATCAGCAGGAATATACGAAAGATGAAATGACTCACGTGGGAGTATCCACAGCACAGTAGTGAGGAATACATTTGTTTGATGCCTGTAATACCTCAGGCCTAAAATATCACATATAAGTAAGACTCAAATACAAAAAGTACAGGGTTTTTTTTCCAGTGTCAGCTTTTTTTTTTTTTTTTTTATCCTCTTCTCTATCAAACAACCTTTTATGGAATAAACTTTGTCACTATCTTCAGAAGGAGTTCCTGAAATTAAGATTTCTTTTTGCTGTGCATCATTGTAATTTTGGAGCTACTTTGTTCCAGCTTTCCTTCTTCATGCACACTTTAATGAAAGGTTGCTAGAGAACAACCATTGGTCATGTTAGGTTTTTTTTATCTAGTCAGTGAAATAATCACAGTTAATGTCAATGCAAACAAGAAAGAGTATTTTGAAAAAAGTCCATTAATTCCCTATAGTGATAAAAAGCCTGTCAGAAGAATTTCAGAGTGAAACTGAAATCAGTATGATTGCAAAAATATTGTAATGTAATTTTTAATCACTTGTTGAAGTTCAATAGCAACAGAACCAGTATACTAACAGTACCATAAGTTTTACAATCAAATGCCTGTGAGAAAAGCTTTAAATTACAGAAATTATTAGCTTTTTTCCCCTCACCTCTTTTACACTAGCTCTTTCAAAGCAAACAATCTCTTCAAATATTTTTCGTAAGGTTTTCTGAACGACTCGCTCTCCCACTGACTCTGTTCTTATGACATAAAAACATAATCAAGACGAGTTACCCCTTAAAGACTAAAATAAGCTGGTGTGTGCATGGTTCCCAACTATATGGTTTTAAATTTCTCACCTTGGTGGTGGTAAATTGCTTTCAGATTCCTTCCTAAGTTTTTAATTTGTTTTTTAGTTTTTCTTCGTAAGTATATTAGTTTCTCACTTCTTTTATAGGATGAGGGGGTCTTGCCTGTCTCTGTCAAGCCCAGGCAGGGGCTTCTGCTGGACACAGAGAGTTCCAGCTGTCTCTGACACCCGCATCATAGGACATGGCTGAGTCTGGCAGCCAAGGGGGTGGTGTCTCAAGGAAAATGCAGTCAAGAAGGGTAAAACTCCCTGTCTGAAAATGAGGAGTGAAGAAAAACATGAAAGAAACAACCCTGCAGACACCAAGGTACTACTCGGCCCTGAAGATTTCTAAGAAACCTGGATGACAGTTTTATGGAACAGGTCCTAAGGGAGCCCACTTGGAAGGGTGCTATCCTTGAACTGCTGCTTGTAAGCAAATAGGATCTTGTGAGTGAAGAGGAAATTGGTGGAGGTCTTGACCACAGTGACCACGAGGACATCAAGTTTCAGCAAAACCTCAACTCTAGACATGAGGAGAGAAGACTTCAGGTTGCTCAGGGAATTAGTAAGTAAGGACCCCTGGGAAAACGTTTTTGCAGGTGCTGGTATGCATCAGTGATGGTGGTTCTTCAAACATCACCTCCAAAGGGCACAGGAGTAGGCAATTCCCAAATGCTGGAAGTCAAGCAGGCAAGGCAAAAGGCCAGCTTGGCTGAACAGGAGGAATCTTCTCTTGGAGATAAGGTAAAAGAAGGAAGGTGTATGCCCAGTGAAAGCAAGGTCAAGTAACGCGGGAAGAATTCAGAGATGCTGCTTGCTACTGCAGGGAGAAAATTTGTGCAGCCAAAGCTCAGCTGAAATTGCCCAGAAATGTGGGGGACAATTAAGATTTTTTTCAAATACATCAGTGGTAATAGGTAGTATAGAAACATACTGTTACAGGATGAGGATGGTCACCACACAAACAGAATAGGAACCAAGAGAAGGTGCTTAATGCTTTCTTTGACTCTGTCTTCAACAAGTATGACCATCCTTTCATGATATCTTAAACCTTATTTTGTAAAGCATTTGAATAGAAGGACAGAAAACATAGCTCAAAACCAGTAAACTATATGCATGTGTTGTTTTTCTGTGAAGCTAGACAGATGTATTTCAAAAGGATAATTTTATTCAAAATCTCTTAAAGACTTTTTCCATATATGAATTTTGCCCTTTACACAGTGCTAATAAAAAACTCATTCTCGTTGATTTTTCTGACTCTCAGAATGCCTTTTAAACTTTATAGCTTTCTTTCAGTTTCTTCTCTTCCTCTAACAGAACAAAGTTTGTAGGTCATTGAAAATCATACAAAACAGAAAAAACGCTCACAAAAACCCTCAAATCTATTTCTAGTTTTAAAATTGCATCTTGAGAATTTTCAAAAATAAATTATGTGTCCTGGATAATATATCAGGAATCTTCATTCAAGTGTGACATTGATATTCTCATGATGTTGTACATCCCCTTTGACACTTGCCTCCACATTAGAAGTACTCAAGTTGCTGAGTCGCAATGAATTCACTGAAGGGGAAATACCATACTATTTTTATATTCCAGACTGAAAATTTGCACCAAATTTCTTCTCAATACAATGTCTCTAAACATTAAGCGATCTGCTATTAACTTATACTACAAAATGAGAAATAGGACTCAGACTCCTTGTCTCTGATAATTTTTTTTAAATACTGGCTGAAAGAGAATACTCCCTGTGGGTGACAGCAAAATTAACAAACCCTGATGCATACATGTGGAACAAATTCCTTGCTTGTCCTTGGAGTCATCATTATACAGGTTCTCAGTAGAGTGCTTTCTTTTAATCTTGCAGTCTAACAATGAGTTACACATCCTTTATTCTTTCCTAAAGCATAAAAGCATTTGCTGAATATGATAGTTACAGCAGTTTGGGCTGGGCTTTTTTTGTATTTTGGGTTGGGTTTTTTTGGCGTGTTGTTTTTTCTTTTTTTTCCCCTTCCCCTGTGGATTTTGCAACCTATGTAGGAAATAAAAAATTCAGGCCAGCGATTCCAACTGAAAAAGATCAAAACACTGCTAGCTTTTTTCAAGTTATAATTTACATCCCAGAGTAAGATACCCACAGAACCAACCTATTAGACTGGGTCTGTGAATATGCATTTGCAATGTTTATGATACAGGTAATTATACCAAGCTTATTTGCAAAAACGTTTTTCTCCTCCATCCATCGTTTTGTGTAGGTCCAACACAGAGAGAACCAAGAGTGATCTGTACGGAGGGATTGCACAGAATGGTTAATTCATCTTAATTCTATCAATTTATTGAACCAGTAGGTATTCTTCATTGGGAATCCACCTGCTGTATAAGGACTTATAATGACACAAATAAAGAAATAGGTAAATACTGGTCAAAATTGTTTAGCACAGGATTCTTGGTAGACAAGAGGTCTCATATGCTTTTTTTTTTTTTAAAGAACATGTAAATACTTTGAAAATAAAAATATAATTTTTTGTTCAGAATGAAAAAAAAATTAAATATGAAAACAATGGTTAAGAAACATGTCAGTCTGGATCAGGTAAATGCAGCCACGGAAGGAGTAGGAGAGCCAATGCAAATTCAGATTACAGAAATGCCTCAGTCATAAACTGGCAGTATTGTGTCAAGGCTTAAAATAGTGATTCATTTAAGAATATTTGAACCTTGGTTTCTCTGCTGGCATAATGAATTAATAACAGTTTTGGTGTTGAGTTTTATGATTTGGGCTGCGAAATGGACTAAAACTACCAATTAATTCCTCATTAATCGTTCAAAGCAAATTACCTTAAGTTGCTACCATGTGGACTGGACTTGAACCAATGTCTTTAAGGATAAAAAGGGTATTTTTTATTCTCTAAACAAATACCAGAATCAAAATTCTTGTTCATTATTTTTGTCAGTTTTGTCAGTTTTGGTTTTATCATGCACAAGAAACCTGGGTAAAATGACAATAATGTGTTTTGAAATAAAGGGATGAACAGATCGAAGATTAAAGTGCAAAGTTTTGGTTATTACCAGAACACTGAATACAAGGTTCTCCTTTTTAAATTTTTTGTTGTTTGATTGGTTGGTTGGTTGGTTGGTGTTGTTTGGGGTGTTTTTGTTTGTTTGTTTTTTGGTTTTTGTTTTGTGTTTTTTGGTGGTTTTTTTTTGGTGTGTGTTTTTGTTGTTGTTGTTGTTGGGGGTTGGTTTGTTTGTTTGTTTGTTTGTTTTGTTTTGTTTTGTTTTGTTTTGTTTTGTTTTGTTTTGTTTTTTAAAAAAACCCTTTACCAGAACCTTAATTTTAAGTCCAGGTAGATAAAGGTAAGCAGATGGTTAAATTTTTTTTACACTATCATTGTCTAGAATGCGTTTAATAAATAAGGGTGTCACTTTTTTTCCTAAATTCATTACAATAAGTTGTGCAGTCTATTTTTGAATCAGTTTACTTAAATTGCTGCAATACTTGCCAACAAAAACAGCAAGTCAGTGTTTCAGATGTACCAAGGAAGTAAGATAGTAAGATTTTTCTTGTTTAATAATCAACAATCCTGAAAAATGAAATAATCAAATAGATCATTTTACGTTATAAAATAAATGGTTAATTCTACTTTAAAAACTAAATCCTCATGAAGTAATTGAATTTGAACAAGGTTTCATATAAACAGCATGAAAAAAGTGAGTGATATTTGCCTAACAAGGTGACAGACATTTTGTTTCATTGATGCTGAATTAAATAAAATGAAGATGTAATTTAAATAAGTAAGTAATAGAAAATAGTAGAAAATCCTATGAAGGAAAAGTCATCAAAATCTGTGGCAATACAATTATGTTCCTGAAAAGTTTGCACTTGAGGAGAGATGTAGAGCTCCCAAGCTCAAACATCACCAACATTGAAATGACCTTTTTTGTCTAACAGATATTCCACTCACAGTGTTATTTCTACACTTACACTGCTCCAGGTTGCTACAGAGAATTGAAGGTAGTATTTGTATAAAGAAATGCAGTGCCACCATATGCCCAGCAGGCTTAAAGCTGTTGAAAACTTGGCCTGTGGAATTCATTAGAGTAAAACCTGGTTTAGACCATCCTGAATGAACTGCAGCAATAATAAAACAGCTCTGGTCTCAAGATACAGAAGTGCAATTTTCTCTTTGTTATGAGCTATAATTGGTGAATATATTAGTATTTGCAACTTGAAAGGAAGAGAGATATTGCCTTCTATTTTCTTCACAAATATTTGTAACTGTTTTGCATCATCTGCTTTCATGAAGGGTATGACATTCAAGTGCCGTGGACTGGAAGGAAAGAAGTGTGATATTGTTCTTAGACAGAAAACTGAATGTTCCCCCAGCTAGAGGACTGCAGCCAGGAATCTCTCCCAAGGAAAAAATTAGAAATGCATATTCATTTATCTATGGAAGGATTTTCTATAAAGCGTACCTCTTCTCTATAGGTGGTACAGAAAGCAATTAATTAATTTCTAGCATTAAAATGAAGCACAATTTATCTAGGAGATTAAGAATAGCATGCAGCCTGGATGTATTGCCAAAGCTTGCTTCAGTTTATTTTTGAATGATATACTGCCTTTTCATAAATACACAATCACTACTAAAAATCATGAAACAAATGTTGTACAGAAGTGAAAACAAATCTATTTGCCAAATTGGTTATGCTTAAGGCAAACATGAGGTTTGGATTTTTGTATGTTTGCTTTTATTTTTGATTTTTTTTTAATAAAGCAGCAAGAGTATTCCTTCTGTTTTCATTTCCATTTGAGAATTTTCCTGTTTGGTTTCTGCAATAGGCTTTCATATGTAATAATGAAAAAAAAATACTATAGCTTTAATTGTTGCTTTCATGATTTATGCAACAGGTATTAGACTTAAGCAATGTTAAAAATGTTTTAAAAATGTATTTTCCTTCTTTACTTTCCTCTGAAAATTGGAAATATTTTTAGGTACCTTTATTACATATTCTCTAAAACATTAGCATAGGTATAAAAATTTACTTTTGTCCAACACTCAGCTGGCAACAGATTTCATGATTATGAAGCAAGCTCAAATCAGAGAAAAATCTAGCCCCAGAGGAACAGAGAAAAATCTCACCCTTCAAAATGTTAAGTTATGCATGCATCTGTTCTGTTCATTATATTCATGAGGTTAAGGTGGTCAGAATATAACATTTTAAATAAAATATAGCAGCATTCATCTGCTGTATGTCCAAGTATGCCCCCACGTTAATTTGCTGCCAAGCTACAGATTGTAGAACCTATTCAACAGCAATAAAATAAGCATGATATGAAATTCAGTTGGTCAGAGTGACCTTCTTTCCCCTGACGCATAAACAATCACATGCCATCACATGCCACAGTCCTGCTATCTTGCTGCCTTAGCCCCTGATGGAAAGAAAACATTGTGAATGACGAGTAGATATGAAATTACAAATTTCAGGGTTTTAATCCAAAGAAAACATTTCCTTGAAACTGGTTTTTAATTTTTTTTTCAGCTGAAAAGATAAAGATAAGCTAATCTGAGAGTATTGTTTCTTGATTATAATGTTAGATTTGATTACTTTTTAGAAAATGAACGAACAGTTTAAAAAGAGAAAGAAGAAAACAAACACAATATTTTATGAAGTATGAAATTTCACTGTGGTACGGATTTAATTTTTTTAAAAAGTTCTTGTTTTATGAATAGAGTCCAGGATGCATAACGGGGCCTTGACATAAGGTGTACTAATCTTCAAAGCTCTTCAACAGATAGGACTGAAAGACTATTGGAAATGTGTACATACTAAGTTCTACACTTGCATCTTCAGTAAGGATGGTCTGTTAAAATATGCATAAACATGGATCTATGGCCAGGACAAGGCTATCTAAGTGTCTTAGAGAGGTAAAAGATGATAAGTGTTTTATAGACTATGCTAGCAGTGGAACAGTGCTGACAGAGGTTGAAGACGCCATAGCTCCACTTCAAACTCTCATGTAGGAATGCTCTAGTCACCTCTCAGCAGGCATTTGCCATTCTGCATCAAAATACAGCCTTGTGGATACATCTTTCTTACTATTTCTACTTGCTCATCTCCCTTGCCAGTGCAGTCTCCTGCAGAACTGACAGGCCAGCCCTCCACAGAGGGTGGTGGGTAGAGATTTAGTCTCAGAGACCGCATGCATTCAGCAAGAAAGGAGATGCAGAAAAAACCCAACCCAACCTAACCCAATCAACCAAAAAACACCCAATAAAAGATAAAAGGTTTAAGAACCATCACCATAGGCAATACGAGTTATTGGTATTATAAGAACGTGATAGTATGAAGGAACATCTCTAGGAGGTTCCTGTTTTAGACAAGACTAAGTCCTCAGTTCAGGATTTTGGGTTACCTAACTGAAATGTGAAATTGCCATGGTGGTGTAACTCAGCTGAAATTAAACATATGATGTTCTGAGTGCCAGTTCTGAACTTGTGACAAGCTTGGTTTAAAAAGATTTTACAAACTTAGTATTGACAAAACATAGAATACAGATTTTTTAGTCTGTTTATATGTCTGTGAGCTGTAAAGTTTGTAGTAGGCATGTGGAATTTGTCAGTAAATTAAAAAGCCCTGAATAGATGGTACTTCATGCATATATATACAGGAGAATGATTAATTCTGTTCAAATGGGCATAGAAATTTTATATATGTTTTTGCACAGTACAAAATGAAGGTGAACATTTGATTTTTTTACCTACCTCTTCTCACCAAAGTCTGGGAACAATCTAACCTTTGTTTCTGACATTCATTTTGACAGTTTTTCTGTCTGATAGTTCTCATTAAAAGTCTCTCAACCCATAGGAGTACATAAGCAGGAAAAAACACTGTAATGTCAGTAAGTTTTATTTTACTGCAAACAGTTGAGTCTGTCTTATGCAATCATTGAGACCCAATCAAAAACTCATAACATCTTTGTCTTATCATTATGTCTTGTCTAGAGCTTAAAAGTAAATGGGGACTAAGTGAATTAGAAGAAACCCCTTGGAAGCTAAAAAGTTTTTAATTCCCAAGCTTCTACTGTTCATAAATATGCCATATAGTTAACCACATTGTTTACTACTGTTTGTTCAATGAGGAGAAATTATGGCCATCACATAAAGCTCTAGTGTCTTTTACACTTTTTACTATTTAGTAATCAAAATGACCATCTGCTTACTTACTAATGATTTACTAGTCAAAGGGAATATTTTAGTTGACAAACAAACAGACAGAAAAACAAAGAAACTTGTTTCTAAACACATCCTCCCTATCCATCAACAGCAAGGATAGGTTACATATAAACTTCTTACTCTTTGGGGGTTTATGTTGTCTGTATGAAGAAATATTCCACTGTTGATTTTAAAAACTCAAGAAGTCTTTTTTTCCAAAGTTTGAGAACATTTAGAAAATTATTTAATAATTAAAATATCAAGGTATTAAAAATAATTAAGCTGAAGTGTTTTTTTTTTCCTTTAAATTAATGCACAATGAGTGAAACTGTATTTATAACAGTACTAGTTGATGAAATTCTTCATAGTGTGTACAATCAGTTCTGTGGTGGAGTTTAGAAGCATCACAGATCCATAAAATGCATTGTCTAGTCTGAAAACCCAAACCAAACCATGGGCATGAGCAACTAAAAATAAAATTTAACAAAACAGAATGTAAACATAGAAATTAGAAAAAGGACAGAATTCTAGGACCTAATATTTATTATCCCTATAAGTACCCTCCTGGGAACTAGCCCACACTGCCAGAAAAAGACAAAATGCACAAAAGTGACAGTTATATTTTGCTGTCATATAATCTACAATCACTAAGGAATGTAATTTCTTATGCCTCCAATTCCCTGCCATTACATACTTATGCTGCTGGGGAATGGCTAGACTGTAGAAAAAGATTTAAAAAAAAAAAAAATTCAAGATAACTCAAAATAAGATAAATTAATGAGAAGACAAAAGTAATGGGTCAATTTGTAGTTCATATACAACCTTTTTACTTGGTGGAACGTTATTAGCTTTTGCCCATTTTTGGTACAATACATCTACATTTCTTACTTCTTTCTAAGCATTACTTCTCTGTTAACTCTCTTAAAAAGGAAACTCTGTGTCTAATCATGCTGCAATTGTTTACAATTTTTCAAGACATGCTGGATATGGACAATTTGGACAGACACAGAGATTTCCTCAATTCTTGCTGTGTCTAGTCTAACTGAAAGGCACCACATTTTTGTTTCTTTGTGTTGATTTCTCGTGTAGAGAATGAGACCATCCTGGAGACTAGCCTGTATGGTTCCTGCTGCAGAACTTATCAAAGTGTATATAACTAAGATCCTTTTAAATAGTCAGCAGGTGCAGAAATGGTCATATAGAACAGTCTTCTTCTCTACATAGTCAAGTTCCTTGAAGTGATCACATAGGGCTATTAAGAAGCTGGGTTACAGGAGTTCACTAGGAAAACATTTTAAGGAAGTCTCACATGAAGCTGTCATTACAATCAAACTCCTGTCACCATTCAGACAGCAATTTATCAACTTGTGCAAACAGAGTTTTAGTCGGTAAATTAATTTTTTTTTAAAGGAACTCTTTCTTCATCAGTATCCCTGTAATAGAAATGATAACTGGAGGCTAGCCATCATCCATCAGATTTGGGTACTTGTATATTCTTGCAAAAGACTTTTGGATAATGGGACAGAATTTCACCAACAATTGATCATCATGTTTCCCTAGAACCACAGTAGAGCTACATTGATTTATGTATTTTTGCAATTTATTGGGTTGAATTTGCTCATTGAATCCCCTACGTTAAGAGGAAAATAATTTAATATATTTGCACTAGTTCAGCTTTTGTTTTCAAGAATATGGCAAAGTTTTTACAATTTTTTCTTGAATTTTAGAGCTTTTTTTATAGTTCAGTTATGAATCCATCTTGCTCACATTTGAAGAAAATAAGTCATTATCTTTTTATGTTGTGCTGCTTTCAAATACTTTGTCCCTGATATTTTATATCAGTTTGTTACTTCATCTACTTTAAAAACTGAATTTTGAAGCATAACTTTCAATATTTCAGAGTGAAAAATTCAGAAAAATGTTATATGCATCAACAAAACTATATTCCAGAACCTTCCTTACTTATTTCTCACATGTCATCATTAATTACACAAATTAGTGTCTAGCAACATTATAGTAAGGAACTGTGATTATGACTTCCATGGTCATATTCAAAGTAGTATTAATCATTCTAACAGTATAACCGCAGTCACTGTGGGAGCTGAATATGTCCTTCATTTTCTTGTTTCCCTTACTTCGCTCTCTTCTTTCAGCCATGTTTGATGAGCCTGAGTTATCCCAGTATGTAAGTCAGTAACCAAAATGTGAGTTTATCACATTAAACTCTACTCTTTTCTTTTGCAGACATCAGAAATAAACAGACATCTTCAATAGCCAATTTATCTCACTGAAAAATAATAATTAAAAAAAAAATCTGTGATGAAACACCTTCAGAAGGTACTCATTTTTCTCTAGTAAATACAGAAGACCCCTAAAATTATCATGTCAAACATAGAATAATACAGTTTAATACATGATTCAAGGCTGTTGAGTAACTGCTATCAGTACCAGGGTAGTGGTGCACAGAGTAGACAGATCAAAACCAGGTTCCCATGTGTGAGCTACAGCCAAGTCTTCATCTACAGAATACACACAACTAAAAATAAAAAATAAACTAATTAATCATGCATAATGTAAATTGTATTCGATTTTGATTTACACAAATGGGTTTATTAGCAGTACTTCTTGTATAAAATTGTTCTGCAAAGCCATTTATACTATGAGTAATTATCAAATTGCTGTTCTTTCATGCTGATACTAACTATACCTCGTTCACTATTTGTGATATATTATGAGACTGATGGATTTGTGTCACCTGGAATGCTTTAACTTTTTGACTTTCAGTAAAATTGTTTGACTTCCAGTAAAACTGTTTATGGCAAGCATCCAAAATGACATATGATTAACACAATACAGAAGTTCACAAGATCTTTAAAAAGGAAAAATCTTCCTAAAGGCTTTCTTTTCCAAAGAAAGCACTAATAAAAAAAAAAAAAATCAGTACACAAAATTAATTATAATGTAGATCTTTAAATGAAAATCTGTAATATTTTATGGTTTCTGCATTTAGCTTCAATAATTGCCAGAAGGAATTGCTTTCTGTGTGTAATTGAGTTTGAAATGTGTTTTAGTATTTCAAGGAGAGTTGTTTTGTCTGGCTCTGTAAGCAAAATATCTATTAATTCTTCTTTTTTTTTTTTCCTTAAAAAAGGATATTGTCTTTTGTTGTGGTTGTTGCTGTTTACATATGAATATTCTTGTAAGCTGCCATCACTGGTCCGTTTGTAAAACAAGCAAACAAGTATTATTTTTAGAAATTGTACATAACATTTTTCATTCTTCCTTGGCATTTGTTCCCCTTCTGGCTTGCATGTAAGAGTGTAAGTTTTTAAGGGTTGTAGTCACTTACTACTACTCGCTTGTAAGCAGTGAAGAATTTGCAAACCATATAATGCTATAACAGGGAAAAGCCTCTGTTAAGATCTATTTTTAAGAACTAACTATATAAGTGACTGCTATAGAAATGTAGCTCATGTTGCAAAGAATAGTAATGAGAAGAAGAGTTTATAATGCTGCCTGATATATCTTACTCAGTTTTTGAAAAATGCAAGTGTAGTAGATTTGTAGAGCAGGTTTTGGGGTCATTTTTACTTGCTGAATATCATTGACTGTCAACTTATTCTTCTTCAATTTTGTCCACATATATTTGTCAATTCTAAAAGACACCATAGAATCTCTTGTTTTGGTATCTACTATAGTATCATTAAAACCAGCCTTTTTTAAGGAAAAATACTGCCGTTTAGAAGTATAGATTTGGCTTATTACAAAGCAATTTTGCAATTACAGGAGAATTTTTACACTGGGGGATTCAATTTCAATCAAAATTCATTTTTCCAAAAGTCTAATCTTCACCAAATGAATTTTGCTTGCTAACAAATCCTATTAATTTGCAGATAGAATATAAAAAGTAAGTGGTTCTGCTGGTCAAAAATTTAATCCTGTTGGTTTTCTTTTGTCTAGTGGCTGGCTTAGGACTGATTAAATAACCATAATACAGAGGCTAACAATGTAAAACCAAATTCCATGCTTTACTTTGAAAGGTAAGCTGTAATTAGCCAGGACTGAAGTATTCATAAATATTCATCTCCCTTGGTTTTTTTTTTTTTTTTTTTGGTCAGGATGCATTTTTTTCAATTCAGATGAGAAACATCATTTAGTTTTAGTTAACTGACATTAACTTTCTCTTGGGCATTCAGTGTGTTTCACCTTTCTCACAAATGTGAATGTCAGTTGATCATCAGCTTATCTGCATTTTCCCAAACTTTTATCTTGAAGCAATGAAAAAAGACTGTTTTGTTTGTCCAAGGTGAGTGATAATCTTAAATCTCCTAAATACAAGTTTACAGGGTATTTTAACAGTTACCAGCATTTGAGGCACATATAGATTCTGCTCCATGAGGCCATTTTCATTTTCCAGAATTTTAAATTTGTATTCAAACCATGATTTTATAGTATATTAAGTTTGCCTACATGACAGGTGATTTTCCAGTGCTAACAAAATCTTTTCTCTCTAATGACATGCTCAATATTACACAAAGATCAGCTTCAGTAAGGCACAGGGGAAAAAAAGTCCATTTGGCTGGAAAATTACATCAGCTTTATTAGTTATATCCATTCACTACTTCTAAATTTTTCTCAAAAAACTTAACTCATATACACTGTTCCTTGCTATTGCAATACTCTACTTATCTTTTGGTATAAGGGAAATAAGGAGTGTGCTACTTCTTGATTTTGGAAATCCAAAGAAGCTGTCCATGATAAGAAGTATTTAGGAACAAATAAACTTTGCTTACATAGTTCCACTATAATGCAGGAAGTGCAAAAATCACCAAAGAAACTTTGAAGCAAAACTGGAAGTTTAATGTGTTTATAAGCATGAGAAAGGCATGTAGGTTAGGAAAAAAGTACATTTGGTTAATTAGTAAGTTTTATTGCACTTTCTTTATGTGAACAAAACATGGGTTTGATTTTTTTCTTTAGCATTGTTCCTTTTACATATAGGCAGGAATGAAAAGAAATTTTATCACTGTGCCATACTTCCATTGCTTCCTGGAGGCCCAAACTCCTGCTCAGAATTAAGTCTTTAATGAATTTGAATGTGTGTTTGTGTAGGGGTGCGTAAAAAGAATAACTCTATGATTTCAAGTATGAGAGATGTACGGTATAATCCTGAGTCCTGACAGATCTATTTTTATGTTACTTCTAGGCTTTATTCAAATTCCAATTAGCCACTGGATGGTTCCATTTCATCTAACTCTCTCTATGAAAAAAGCTCATAAGAGCTGTCTTGAAGAATCTCTTCCAAAGATCAGGGGAGGTGCTTGGGCGTCTCCTAAACATATATTAATCCATTGGTCTCTATGTTTTGTGGGAACCTCACCACCAAGGAGACCAGAAGAAGACCCACGGGACACTGTCAGGTTTCATGGAGTGGTGATACATTTTCTGTTTTAAAATTTCTCTGTCATTCTCTTTTTTTCTACACCCCTTCTTTTTTCCTATTTCTATCACTCTCTTTCTCTGCCTCACATTTACTGTTAAATAAAATGCATACTATTGACTTTGTCATATGGTCTCACTTGCACCTTGATTTGAGCAGAGGGATTTCTAATAACTTTATTTACTGGATCATAACACTACAACCCCCCATAAAAAAAAAAAAAAAAGGACAAAAAAAGTAAGGTTTAAAAATGTTACTAAACTCTAAGAATTTAAAAATTTCATAGACTTAGTTAACTACAAAATGTTATATTTAACATATTTTTTCTAATCTAACTTCAATAACAATCTTGTAAGCAAATTAAAAATATCTAATTAGCTCTCACTTGTTTTGTTTATCAAGCAAGCATAATAAGAAGTGAAAACACATTTAAAACAAACAAAATATCAACAAAAAATAATGCCAAGCAATAATGTAGTTAACGTAGTCACAAGAATGTACTTCAGTGGCATGTATAGCAGACATTCATTTGTAAAAGCAATTTACTTCTAAAGTTGGAAACTAAAGTCATGGTACTAAAAAGAAAAATAATATGCAAGGTATTGTAAAAAACAAAGGCTAAGAATGATACAGAAGCACTTATAATATTTTATCACAGATATTTCCAGCATTTTGTATTGTCTCCAGGAGGACGCTGCACTTTGAATTATTAAGGTTTCTAAAGCATAGGATCTGTCTTTCTGTAATTTGTACAGCATCTGGTTTAATAAGTCTGATCATGAGTAAGACCTATAAATGTCACCAGGATAAATTACTGGTAGAATTTTAACTTCAGCACCCATCCTGTAATATATTGCGCATGAGCTGATAATGAAGATTAAAATCCTTTAATTCTGCTTGAATGTGAAAAACCTGGAACTTGAATCAGAGACATATTGTGAGCAATATTGAGCACCTGAAATTCTCACTGATCACAGCACTTCTTCTGATAAAAATCACAGTCAAATCCCTATTCAACTGAGGCTAATGAAAGTTTTGTCACTGAGTGCTGTGTTATCAGAATTTGTCCCATAATATAAGTTGACACAGTAGTTCAGTTTAAGAGAAAGTACTTCCAAATTGTGTGGGAAATAGGCTCATGTAATAGAGCTCCACATAGCATATCTGCTGTTTTACTTTATTCAGCCTAATGATTTCCATTATCTCTTTAGTTGATAGAATCCATTTCAAAAACCAATAATCTCTTGAAATCCACTGAGCCACAAATTAGTCATTAGAGAAAACTTTCAGAGATCATTACCTTTTCCATAGATTTTAGCTTTTCATTTCCTAAATACCCATGTCTAGTGTTGTTCATAAGAAGGAGAGGGTAAATTATTCAGTTCCAAAAGAAAGATTTTAGTATTATTCAAGCTATTCACTTGTTTATTATTAGCACCAATGCTTTTTTACTAAAGGTCAACTCTGTATCACTCTTAACCTTGAATTTATGATCTCATATACAATTAGGTTGTAATGAAAAAACAAATGCCATCAACACTGCATTGTATGTCACTCTAATGAGCTAACATTTTCTATAGGGGGAATTTATTGTTTTTCTAAACTAGTAAAATATTCCCCGTCACAGACACACATTTCCAACTCAGAAGGCAGAGTAAGAAGTGCAGTTCTACTCTTTCATTATCTTGGTTTGGGTTTTTTTGTTGTCAAGGCTTTTTGACTATAAAGTTGAGCTGAGACCAGCTGAGATCTTGTTTTCATTCAGAAAATGATCAGTACACAGTAGGTAACTAGAAGAGGACATCAATCTGAAATATTTCAGGGAGACCCTCATCAAAGCAATTTTAAAACAGGTAAATACAATGGAATTTAACAAGATGCTAGGGGAATCCAGTCTTGGATTCCAGTCTACTTAATAAGTAGTATTAAGCAAAACTCTTCTGCGTAAGTCCAAATACACCAGAATTACTTATCAAATTATAAGCATCCGACATATAATTCATCAGGTTTCCCATACTTGCATCTCTAAATACTTCTTCCTTCACAGTAAAGCATAAAAAAGTTTTGCTAAATAAGTTGCCAAAGTACATTCTTCCTATAAGCAAACAGTAATAACAGCGACAGCTGTGCAATCACTTGCAATGATTTATGTTCCATGACTACATCACTGCGCTGTTTACAGTGTGCTTATACTGCCTAAATTGGCAATTAGTTTCTGAGAAAATGTATAGAGCAACAGGGAGTTGAATATCTGTAAGGCCAAATCTGCAAACTATGTAAGGGCAACACAGAGCACTTTGGTTTAAAACCTTAGTGTGGTCCTCCACTGAACCTGGAATTCTTTGGCCAGGATAGATTTATTCCTCAACAAATACTAAGATTAAAGCTGTGACAATGCTTGACAGTTTTTTGAAGAGGAGTCAAATGGTTAAGGGGGAGAATCTTAGAGCTTGTGAGGAAATTTGCCTAACATTAACCACTGGAATGAGGACACTAGAGAAGAAATGTTAAATAATACATATATACACATAAAAATGATTTTTCTCCTTTTGATTATTCTATGTTTGTAGTCTTAATATTTGGTTTTAAGGAAACAACTGTGTTTCTGCCTTTTTAAATGAAAGACATGAATATTTTAAATTAATTGTATCTCACAAGAAAACAGATGGTAGATGGCATACATGGCCTATAATTTATCGTGTGCATGGAGGATTTGTTTATGTCTCTCTATCAGCATCATGCAGTGGTAAGTCAGGTCATAGCTGAAATGGATTAATATAGGAAACTAAGGAAAATATCAGAAGTAGAGTCAATTCTGTCACCCCCATGACAATACCTCTTTTTAAACAGCTTTGCAATATTTCAAAACTTATTATTTGTCAGATATACAGCATGAATGTATGGTAAGTAAAATTTAAAACAGTTTTAATTTTGAGAAATATTCTGAGTCCACATTTCATTTTGACTTGAATGGGTCCTGAGGAGGGACATGCAACACAAGAGATGCGTGTGAGAAATTTGGACAGAAGAATTATTAGACGAATCCTAGAAGCCTTTTCATACCTGTGGCAGACTAAAATCACAGAGGCAAGGAAATAATAATATTAATAATAATAATAGTAATGTAGTAATGGAGGGGGAAATAACTATCCATATTTTAAGACTGCTGAATTTCTCATCTACTGTCATTACAATTAGCAGTCTTCTGGAAAAAAAAAAAAAAGAGGAAAGTGTCTGAGTATCTATTTATTTAATTTAAACAGAAGCCCTCTTTATTTGTATGCTTCCATATCTGTTTCAAGTCAATAAATAGAACCGAGTTTCACAGATTTCTCGTCTCATCTGTTGAGAGTCCTTTTCACTGAGATTATAAATGTGTCTGTCTGTTATCTTTGGAAATTTGCATGAATCACATTTACATGATAAGCTGTGTTCTACTGATAAGTCAACAGCCCTCCTGATTTTCCAAATCTTATCAAAGTTGTCTCAGAAGCTGAATCTCGTGACTATTAAAAAAACCCAAAAAAACAAAACCAAAACAAAACAAACAAAAAAAACAAACAAAAAACCCAACAAAAACAAACAAACACACAAAACAAAAAACAAAAACAAACAAACAACCAAACAAAAAACCCAGAAAGCAAGGGGAGGGGAGGAGCAGCTTACTGCCATTATGCTATGTATATGCTGGTGCTATATATCATCCAAACTATGTTTAATGTGAGCACTTTTTTTTTTATAGTAGCTCTTCCTTCTCTTTTCTTCTTTAATAGCATTATCCCGGTATGTCTCTTAATTTCAAAGGGGAAAAGTGTCTTTGCATGCCAGCCACTCATTAATGAGTAGCAGAGATGGAAAAGATTAAAATTCACAGATAAGTTATGTTTGAAGAAAAAAATACAGTAACTCAACACAAAAACCTATAGCACTCATTTGACAAGAAGATACAAGTTTCTTTTCAACAGCCTTAAAATCTTGCCTCAGAATTACTGCTTTTCCTAGAGGTTCTTCACCATTTAACATCAGGTAAAAATTCAGAAGATGCATATTCTTGTTATTTTAGGCAAATAGAATTTAATTTACTATTTACTGCAATCACTGAGCTTAACTGATGCTTTAATTTATACAACTTACAAATGCAACATTTGAGTACATCTTCCACAATTCCTTTGATTAGGCTGAAATGTTATGCTTTCAGAGTATTAAATAACTGCTTTTATTTTTTTTGCCAGCGCACAAATATGTTCAAATATATTAATTCCTGCCCTTCACTTTCATTCCCACAAAAGATCCCTATTAATAAATTAATGGAGAAAATTTAAAAAACAAAGAAACAAAAAAGAACCAAGAACAAAACAAACAAACAAACCCCAAAATACAATTTTTTTTTTAGAATGATAGGCATTATTAAATTAGTTAGGTTTTTTCTTTGTTATCAAATTGTTTTGCTATATTATCAAATATTTTTGATTGGAAAAGTAACTTTTTTAATCTATCTGTGACATATCTTCAACTTATTAAAAATTAATCACAGGTTATTTGAACTGTTCTGTAAAACAAAAGACAAAAAGAAAGAAAATCAACCAAATCCAGTAATATCTGTCATTTCGGTCTGGGCACTGATTGGAAAGCAAGCCAGGTGGGAGGTTACCATGTTTGTTATGAGTTGTAGTCATATTAAAGGAAAAAAAAGAAGGCATTCCCATCATTACACTTACCTATGAGTATCTGCTAGCAAAACTATTTACCTTTCACAAAGAAGTTTACTAATTTCAATTATCTTTGGTTCACTTCTGTGGTCTAAGGGAGGAGTCTTTAATATTCCTTTGAGGTATGTATTCACCTTGTGAGAAGTTGAGGTGGAGATAAAGCAACTTATTTGTCATTCTCCCTGCACCTACATTTAAACAATAAAATTCCAGTAGGTTATCATTTTTCTATAAAGAAAAATTTTCCAAAATCTTTTTTTTGCTCTAGAATGATATCATAGGATCATAAAATCATAGAATCATAGAATGTCTTGGATTGGAGACGACCATAAAGATCACCCAGTTCCAAAGTCCCTGCCATGGACATGGATACCTTTCACTAGACCAGGTTGGTCAGAGTCCCATCCAACTTGGCCCTAAACACTTCCAAGGATGGGGCATCCACAGCTACTCTGGGTAACCTGTTCCAGTAACTCACCACCCTCACAGTAAAGAATTTCTTCTAAACATCTAATCTAAATATACTCTTTTCCAGTTTGTAGCCATTCTGCCTTGTTCTGTCACTACATGACCTTGTCATAACTCCATCTCCATGTTTCTTGTAGGCTCCCTTCAGTATTGGAAGGCCACAGTTAGGTCTCCCCAAATCCTTCTCTTTTCCAGGCTGAACAATCCCATTTCTGCTAGCCTTTCCTCACAGAAGAGGTGTTCTATGCCTGTAATCATCTTAGTGGCCCTCCCTTGGACTTGCTCCAACGGGTCCATGTTCTTCTTGTGCTGAGGACCCAGAGCTGAACACAATACTCCAGGTGGAGTGGAATAGAGGGGCAGAATCATCTCTCTTGACCTGCTGTCCATGTTCTTTTGAAGCAACCCAAGATACAGTTAGCCTTCTGGACTGAAAAATATCACTATCTCAAGATATTAAAGAACCCTAAATATATATCTTCAAGTAAAACTCCCAACTGAGCCTGTGAGCCCACAGCTACAGGCCTGGAGTGTTACACCATGTTTCAGTTTGAAGGACATTAGTCTGTTTCCTATAAAACAAGTGACAGAAATAAACTGACATTTATGCTATGTACATACAACCAAAAAAACTGGGAATGAATTAGAGAACCAGGTTGTTTGATATATATCAACTTTACTTTTTTTCTAAGATTAAGGTATAAAACAGTTCATGCCCTAGAAGAGATTTGCAGAATTACTTGACCTGTAAATTAATTTTTCCTAACCAAGCACCACCCTGTGAAATATAAATAATAATAAATTCTTCTCTATTACACAGTTTTTGTGCGTGTTATCAGTGCATCTCAACTAACATCAAAATATGTTTTTTTCCTCCTCTTGAATGTGATGGAAGTAAACGCAGCTCACTATGCGGATAACAGAATCCAGATTGGTGGGGTAGAAAATAGTACTAAAAGTGGGTTTGTGTCACTCTAAAATGGCAATGCCAAGTGATGAAGATTGAAAGATAAATGTCTCCATATATGTGAAAAGATTTTAACTATTTCCAGCTATTAGAGTTGTATTTAATGATGTCTTTTACAAAGAGGGGTGTTGCAGTGTGGCCACATGAATCAAAGAGGTTGTAATTGACATTTAAGTTCTTTTTAATTCAGTGTCAGTGTTTTATATGTTTTGTATATCACTGGTGAAAGGGTTTTAGAGGGAGAAGAATAAAAAGAAACCTATGGCTCCTTGTCCTGATTTTGGCCAGGACAGGTTTAATTTTTTGCCAGTAGAGGACTTGGCCAAGGCCTGGGTTTTATCCTATACCATCTCATGTCATTGCCAGGGATGTATGGAAAAAGAACTCTCTCTCTGAGGAGAGCTGGTATTTGTTTAATGTCATATGCTTTCCTTGGAAATATTTTCTTTGTTTTATACCTTTTGTTATTAATATCATTGCTATTGCTGTTTGTTTTCTTATTTCATTGCTGTTTGCAGCAAATTGTTCTTATTTCAATCCGTAATCTTTGTCTTTTGTGCCTCCAATTGGTGAGGGAGAGGGGAGCGGTCGTAGGGGTGGTTTTAGCAGGAGTACTAAATTGGAGAATACCATTCCTAAACCATAACACTACTGTATCTTAGCAACTAAGTGAATACAACAATAATGTGAATGTCAGGAAAACCAACAATACAGGAGATCTTCTGGCAATATTTTGCAACCAAACATACAACACAGAACACAAACAGACAAATCAAAAATTTTCATGAAAAACTGTGGCTAACAACCTAGCCATAACTTAAAGTCTGAATTACATTTTTTAATTTTTGACAGCTCCTTAACTATTCATTTAGTGCTGAAATATCTTTCTATGCTTATGAAGAAAGAGGGTAGTAAGAATGCTTGTACACATGCCATAATTATGTATCATTTTACCTTTCATCATACTTTTAATCTCAAAACAATTACATTTTTTGTGCACATTTTCTCTTATTAATGACTAGAAAAATATGCAATATATTTTTATCAGTAATTTTTCACAGATAAATTCATGTGTCTTGTTAAGGAAAAACAAGTCTTTAATCTGCAAATTCATAGAAACATATTTTGAAACTATTGAAAGCATATATTACTTCTTTGAAAAGAAGCAGTATGAGAGAATACTGGAGAAGGTAAAAAAGGATATGAAAGACCAACTACCAGTTTCAAAGTATGGGTGGAGAAAGGACATTTTAGTTGTAGCCAGAGGACCTGGAGTTGTCTTTCATCATTTATGTATCTGACATTCACTGTGTGAACTCCACAGTTACTAGAACTGTCACTCTCCTTTATTACCTATTGGCACAGTTTCTTAACCTGTGTTTTCTGTCACTATTTTAATTCTTCTTTTTCTTGTTCTGTAGCTCCAGGAATAATTCATCTTCAGTCGTCTACCTCCTCAGACTTTTAAGGGCTTGTTTTTCTTCCCTCTCCTTCTCTTTGAGATGTCTTTGCTCAGACTGGGGGTGACACCTGAAGAGGTAGATTCTGTATTTTGGATACTAGTGAGGAAGCAGGAGATAAGAAATTAACATTATAGCTTGCATCCTAAGTGTACATATATTGCAGTTTTGTAGGACAGTATTGCCTTGATGACATTTAAAAGAAAATACTGTTAAGGCCATTCTCATTATGTCATCTGTAACCTAGTATTTTTCCCTCTAAGAGCTAATATATTTTTTTCTCTTATAGAAGTCAAACAAAAACAACAACAACAACAAACAAACAAACAAAAAAACCCAAACAAACAAACAAAAAACCAAAACAGCCAACCAACCAAACAAAAACCAAAACCAAAAAAACCACAGCAAACAAGAACCAGATTCAAGATTTTCAAAATAAATATACTACCTTTATTCCAATACATTAAGGGGAAAAAAAAAGTGCAAATCTTTGTTGGGTTTTTAAAAAATATCTCTGTATCTCATTTGTATCTTAAAGGTTCTCCTTACAGTACAGCAGAAGATTAATTCTTTGTGAAAGAATAAAAGACAACGGGTGGGGAAAGAATGATTACGGTATCCTTTAGTTGGTGATACTGGTTTAACAGTAACCAACTATATTTGGCTTCAGACATTGTTGGACGATGCTAATGGCTGAGAATGGTATTACTACTTTCAGTAATAGAATGATGAATTATGAAGTTATGTTTTACCAGGCAATGAAGAGAAGAATTTAAGGAAATTCTGAGTGGGATGAACTGCTGAATAAAGCTTTATACAGGTCCTTAAGCTTATTATAAGCTACTTTTGACAAGGAGCAATGTCTGTTGAATTCAGCATTACAAAGAAGATCATGGTGCTTTATCAGCCTGTGCAATTTTGGGGAAAAAAAATAAAAGAAAAAAAGTGAATATTATTCATAAATAATTAAAGAGAACTCAAGTGAAGGACAAAAGCTAGAATAAGTTACTGTGCTTTGGAATAAGTTACTAAAAAACTTAAAGGAAGATGGGTATCAGTTTTCTGCAAGATGCTAAGAATAAATTTACACATAGCTGTTGTTACACTGCAAAGTAAAAACTATTGGTACTACAGTGAAATCAATAAGTTAATATTCAAAAATTATGTTCCACACATGCACTTATGGCATGGAAGATTATATTTAGTTTTTAAGGAATAAAAAAGCTGTGACTAAAGAAACCAGTAACTTACTCAAAGTATAACCTTTAAATACATTTAGTAAAATCAAAACTTGTTTTAAAATGTCAACATGATATTCACTTTCCTGTAGTACTTTTTATAGCTGTGCTAATTGAAATATACAGTTTTAGGTAAATCTACATTCTTACATTTGATTTTATAAATAATATGTACTTTTAGCACCATTTTCATTTTTAATTAAAGCTACATTCAGATTTATTTTTAAATTAGTGTCTTCCTTTACAGTTGCATCAGGTTGTTAATCTTATTTGCGTGACAATAAAATCTCAGTCCATTGGAACTACTTTGCTTGTATCAGCTTCTGTTCACAGATCCATGATAACGAAATCAGTGACATTCTCTTATTTTTTTGTATTATACTGAAAAAGTGACAGTTTTTGTGTGGTTCAAAATTAATATAGACGTTATTAATGAAATGAAACTTTTATGTGAATATGAATCTGTTTTGTATATTTAAAATGATCTATTTAACGCTACTGTGCTGACATTTGCATTAAAATATGAAATTCAACAATTTTTCAGCAATGGTATGGTACTGTTACATAAATACAAAGTTATATTTAATTTGGAATTTAAAATGTAAATCACGGGGTCAGTGTCTAATCAATAACTTAATATTTTAACTCAACTTTAATTTTGCATAGACATTTGATTATGCGAAGAAAATTTGGAGGAGATAGAAATGACAACCCTTCAAAAATTTATTACTTTTCTTTCCTATATTGTTTGCAGGCAGGTAATCCATTACAAATATTTAACTGTACTACTTGTCACTGTTTGTTGCATTTTTGGCTATATGGGTCAAACAGCAAATAAAGTAATGAGAAGTTTTTAACTGAACTTACAAGGTGTATAGTCTATTGCCTATAACAAGGTTTTAAGTGCAGCAAACTCTTCCCTCATCAGTTCTTCATAGTCCAGTACAGTATAGACCTGTTATACAGAGCCTTTCAAAGGACTTTATGGCATGAAGGGTCAAGTTGAATCCAAAATATCAGCAGAGTAGATGAGTCAGAGGGGAATTGTATCCAGGTTTCTACTGGGTCCTAAGTATTTAGTAGGTTGTCCTCCTCTTGCAATCTGTTTCTAAAGCATATATAACCAAAATCAAATGAGATATGTGTGCCTTTTATCCTGTCTACTTCAGGGTAGCCTGCAGTGGCCATGCACGAAACTAATGTATGGCAAAAGGACATAGACAGCCTTCCTTTCCCAAGCCTTCCCATGGGGACCAGTGTACTATCAGATGCGTTCAGTTACATGACTGTCCTTGGAGCAGTCATGGAGACAGGTATCAGGAACAATGCAGAGAACAGGTTTTTTGCAGCTGCTTCAGAAAATAATCATCCACAGTGAGTTGAAAACACAGTTACCGAGATTGGGAACAGGCTGGTACTGTGGAGAAATAAACCTCTGAGAAAACACAGCTTCCGGACAGAAGAAACATTAATTAAATTCTTCCATAAGATGCAACCAGTTTCTGGGAATATGATATTCACCTTAGGAATGGAATTGAACATCTGCATTGCAATTTTCTGAACATGGCCAAGTTGACCTTGGCAAGCAATGAGTTGTCTAATGGAGGGAGGGTGCCAAAACAAGATTAAAACAGAATAACATGGGTGTTTTGCAGTAGTTTTAGTTGAAAAATTAAAGATCATCATCTAGTGATTCAGCAAGAAAGCTTCCAGGTAAAATTCCATCTGTCTCCAGAAATGGCTTTGTTTACAGATTTGCTTCACAGATTATGTTGCTCTGAATGATTATCTTTACAGAGCTAATGTAGGACAAACCTGCATCAGCAAAACAAACCTTTATCAGCAGAGATTGCAATGTCTAACTGTTACTATAATACACTGCAATGGTTACAATATGTTTGAAGGATGTTATTTTATGTCCTGGAGCATTAATAAACCAAAATGACCAATGGTATCCATAGTTACAGAACCCCAGAAACAGCAGATTGCAGTACTATTCCCATACATGCTAAACTCCTTCTGAAGCTGCATTGTTCCAGCCCTACCTCTTCCGTACTGTGAAAAACCCCAGCACTCTCTAATTAAGGAATATGCTTTCAGATTAAAATTTCCTCTTAAACAATCATGTTGAACTACAGTGTTACTAATGGAAGTATATGTAAATTTGCAAAATATCTGGCTTCACTGTCCTATTTATCTTCTTGTAATAATTAGGTAATGAATCAATGTCTGATAGCTTTTCTCAGGTGAATCTAAGAAGGTAGTGTTGTGAAGGTGAAGTTAGATTAAATTTTTACTTAAAAGATAGAAACTTTTTTATATTGTAAAAGAAAAATCCTACTTTTTTTCTAAATTACACTTTGATTTTTCTTTTTTTTTTATTTCATCATATGTTAATTACCTAAAATCTACCTTATATTAAGAAAATGTTTTGAAGAAATTAGTTCCACTGAATTACAGTTATGTATTAAAAGGAAGTATTTAAGATAATACTGATTTCTTTTATTTGTCTCATTACCAGATCAAAACCTGCTAGTTGATAAGTTGATGCCTGATTTGTAATTTGAGAAAAAATGTAAGAAGTTGGCACTTTTAAAGACATGTTAGCAATATTGATATATTTATAACTTTAACTTTAGAAGACACCTGAAATTAAATGCATTTTTTCAAAAATCAAACTTTTTTTTAAGAAAAAAATCCTAAAATGCTACTTTTCCTTCATATCTCTAAAGCTGTGGGTGAAAGCTTTTTTAGTACATAGCCCAGGATTTTAATTTGGTTTTTTTGAAGACAAAATTTTATTCATTTGCTAACAGTAGGGAATCCTTTATTTCCTGCTCAGCAGATGGAATAAGATCTGAAAGACTCAGTGTTCCTAATGAGAAAGTTAATGTTGATGTTTCTTTTGATAGAAGGATGCTACAGAAAAGCTAAATACTTTATTTCTACTCTTGAGAAATTTAGTACCTTCTCTTGTTTGCAACAATACTAGATAATATTTATGAAAAGATCTTTTTTAATGAAAAAATAGATATAAAAAAAGAAACTAAACTCTAAAGTTTTTTACCTATGTAGGTTTACATTAATAGCTTCTGATCCACTTTTATCCATGCAACAGAATTCTAGATTTTTTCTAGCAATTTTAATTTTGTGTTTATTACTCTAGAAATATTATTTTACAGTTTTTCCCCTTCAGTATTTTGATTAGGATAGTTAACTAGGTGAGGATGATGTGCATCTCAGCCTCATACTGAAAATATTCAAGATGTAATCAGTATGTGAACAAAGTCCCAAGGCTCTTCAATTCCATGTGCACCACGGCAGAGTAGCTGGTGTTGACCACTTCTATTTATTCTTTAAAAATTCACCCTTGAATAGGAACTGGGAGAGTAACTTTTAAGTTGTGTTATTAACATAAAGGAACAAAGATTAACTTGTAGCAATGTGTGTTTCTATTTCCCACCTGCTGAATTTTTCTCATACAGCTCTGTGGAGAGGTGTGCCTTAACCTTACCTTGAAAAGAAAATATAAGGACAAAAGAAACAATTGTACTAGATATCTTGACTAGTAGCACAGTTAGCAAGTTTAGACCCCAAAAAATTAACAGAAAATGTATCAAAGCTAAAGTATGAGATGCACCATTTTTCAAAGCAGGATTGGAATCATATCCTGAAAAATTGTGGATAATTTTGTTGTGGCTATCTTATTCATTTTGAACTCATCCTGAATTTTCATCTTTTCTGCATTAATTCACCACCCTCGTATTTGTGTTCTAGATCATGAGTTTACTTGCACAATATGTTTGAAAATATTTTTTTTTTCATGAGAAGCTTTTCTAAATAAAAACATTTTTTGAAAAGTGACTTAGGGGTTTATATTTTAACATTACAATGATAAAGTACAAAATCCACAAAGATAGAATTTGAGAGTGTTAGCCCCTTTAACATCCATAAGACCCTAAATGGTTCAACTGTTCAAGTTTTCAATGGCAAATTGCTTAAATGACCTGGGACAGGGACAGCTCCTCAAACTGCATGCTCCAAATGACTTGATCTGAAGAATAAAGAAATACCATCTATAAATAATATTTGTTTTGCCACCAAAATACAGACAAAATTCATAGAACAGCACTAGTTCAATCTAGGAATGTGTCTTTGGTGTGGTTGCCTTTTGTTTGTTGCAAAGACTTTTTTTGAGCAAAGAGTACATTATCAATATATTTGAAATCTTCAAGACCCAATCAAATAATGATTAGCAGTGCAGATCTAATTATTACAAAAAAAAACCCCAAACCCACAAAACAAAACAAAAAACAAAACAACAAAACAAAACCAAAAAACAACAACAACACAAAAAACCCCACAAAAGAAACAAAAGAAAATAAATTTATTCTTACAAAAGATGTCTCCCATCTCTTTGTTTACCTCAGAGGCTACAAGGAAAGACTTAAAAGTCAACATTATGATGTTAACTGTCATTCATGGTTACCTTTCTGTAGTGGTGATGCTGTGCATATAGCTATCTATTAATTCAGATACAATTCACACAGTGAAGACATATCTAATTGTTATCTGTCATAGATTTTGCAGCTGTCTTTCAAAATGCTTCTAGGCTCTGCAAAAATTCGTTGGGAACTCTTGGAGTCTTAAATAAAAGTAGTACTCCCAGTAAAGCTTGAGCCTTCAGGGTCTTCCAGAAGTATGCCCTTTAGGATTTGATAAGAATGGAAGCAAAGCCAAAATAAAGTAAATATGACACTATTATAGCCCATCCATCATTAGAATTTACTTAGTGATTTCTTATAAACACAGAACCCAAAAAGGGTCACAGTGAAGAGCCTCCATATACTCCAGAGCTTCAGAGATAAATACTGTGCTTATTGCTACTAGTTTTGAATTACCTGGATAAGTCACTCGTGTGAAGGAGATGTTGAACTTTTTTTATTTTCTGGGGGTTTTTTTTGTGAATATCAGAATAAAAAGTGTTTCCAAGTGAATAATCAAACTAATACATTCTAAAACGCTAAACTGAATATACCTCAACCTTATGGGCATTTTTTGAGAGTTGGTTCCATGTGAAATTTTGCATCAAGTGACCCAATTTTGTGAAGCATTTTTTTTGCTGTGGAAGCCATATACACTCTACTGTAGACAAACTAAACTTTCAGAGATATGTTTTCTATTAATCTTCCAGGTTTCTTTTCCATATATAAAAAGTTATAATTTTTTAAAATTAATTTTTATAACTTTTGCATGTTGTCTTCTTTCCTTCAGGATTTTGGGCATCTTATGTATTCATGCTACAGCTCTCTTGTGTTCAGAGCTGAAAGAAATCATGACTCATTTCCCAAATTTTTCTTGACCTCATGCCTTCTACACTGTTCAGCTTAAAAGTGAATGTGGCTGAATGTGAATCTGTCATATGGCTGTATATGCAACAAACTGTTCTCGAGTAATTTATTGCATCTATGAAGGAACTTCTGTTTTTGCTATTAGGTGGGATTAATTTCCTATAAAGTAGAATTAATTCTTAGAGAAGTTGTGTCTTGAATATGTATTTTATCATCTCATCTTCAGTCAGTATTTTTGTGTTAATTACTAAATAAACTTACCAAATGAACTTACGTTACAATATGAACAATTCAGTACTGAAGCATCTGTGGTTCTGTTTATCATGAAAAACAGTTCTACTTGGTATATGATTTTTCAAGCATAACTAGGGATAACAGCAGTAAGAATGTAAAACTACTTTTAGGCATTGAGTTCAGATTTAAGAAGTGGAAAACAAGAACATTTTGATTTCTAAAATGAGCAAATTTGATGTGTGAGGCATTTAGAAGAAAACTGAGGTGGAACCTCAGAGTATTATTATTTACACAGTCATTTGTACAACCATAGTCTTACTTCAGAGTCATAAGAGTTTACATCAATATAAACAAAATCTCCCATCAGTATTGTTTTTCTTTTATCACTATTCACTATCCTTTATCACTATATTCACTATCAAACTCTTTTGCTTTCATAGGTCATTTTACAATACTTTCTATCTGGTGGTCTACAAAAAATTCCCAACATAAATTTGAATCTATTGCAACACCCATTTTTCTTCCAGAAAAGATTTCTGACTTGACTCCAGTAACTTCTTCCAGGTTACTTTCTGTCCTTCCTCTATATATAACCAATGATTTCCCCAGCTCTTTTGTTTCTTCATAAAAATCTAAATTAATGCTAGCATGTCTGTCATACCATTCCCTATATTACTTGATATAAGAGAATGATTTTTCCTGTTTCCTTCTCAGCTTAGTGAAAATATTTCCACGTGCTTTCACTGGAAGTCGTTTGAGCTCTAAATTTTCACTAGGAAGGGCTGTAAGATTTGGATTATCCTTCAGATATTGACAATTTACTCAAGAAGTTTCATAGCAAAAACAGGCTACATGGCGTAATATCCCTTATCTAAACTCTGTTGTGAAGTAAAAATACACACTTCATTTTAAACTTGTTGCAGCTAGTGGAGCTCATACTTAAATTGCTTTAAGGTACATTTCCTACCTTCCCGTCATTTACTTCGAGGAAAAAACAAGCATATTTTCTGGGGGTTCCTGAGATCACAGAATCACAGATAATGATGACAGATAATTGTTTGTCACTCTAAATTATGTTATTTTGCCACTTGTCTCAGTGGCAAGAATGACTGGGAAATTTAAATAAGAAGGATAGATT
>VXAY01006932.1:275799-293259 GCA_013399855.1 Oxyruncus cristatus | reverse complement strand
GAGAGAGGGAGGGAGGGAGAGAGAGAGAGAGAGAGAGAGAGAGAGAGATAGTAAACTAATCTCCCCAAGATCACAATAATCTGAAGGTGGAGCTTCTAAGCAGCTCTCATATGACTGGAGGAGGAAATGAATTCTATTTAAATGCTGCAGTTTTGCATGGGGTTCTTGTGGCCCAGGTGCAGAACTTGGCACTTTTCCTTTTTGAACCTCATATAATTGACCTTGGCCCACAGTATCCTGCCCAGATACCCCTGCAGAGCCTTCCTGCCCTCCAGCAGATCAACACTTCTGCCCAACCTCGTGTCTGCAAACTGACAGAGGGTGACCTTGAATCTGAGTGTCATATAGTTTGATATGGCAATAGGCAGTACAGAAATATCATTGGCCCATTAAAGGATGAGGATGGTCACCTCACAGTCTGGGACAGAAACAAGGCAGAGGTGTTTAACACTTTCTTTGTCACTGTCTTTGACACAGATGACAGACCAAGGGGGTCTCAGTGCCCTAAGTTGGAGGACCATGTCTGTGAGAATGATAAACTCCCAGCTGACCTGAAATGGTGCGGAATCTGCTTCTCCAGCTGGATCCCCACGAATCTATGGGACCTGATGGGATTCATCCCAAAATCCTCAAAGAGGCTATGAGGAATATGAGTCAGCAGTGCCCTGGCAGCCAGGAGGGCCAACCATGTCCTGGGGGGCATCAAGCAAAGCATTGCCAGCTGGTCGAGGTAGGGGATTGTCCCGCTCTGCTCTGCACTGGTGTAGCCTCACCTTGAATATTGTGTGCAGGTTTGGGCACTGCAATATAAGAAAGACATTAAGCTCTTAGAGAGTGTCCAAAGGAGGGGAAGGAAGATGGTGAACGGCCTCGAGGGGAAGCTGTATGAGGAGCAGCTGAGGTCACTTGGTCTGTTCAGCCTGGAGAAGAGGAGACTGAGGGGAGACCTCATTGCAGTTACAACTTCCTAGTGAGGGGAAGAGGAGGGACAGGCACTGATATCTTCTCTGTGGTGACTGGTGATAGGACCTGAGGGAACAGCCTGAACTTGTGTCAGGGGAGGCTTAGGTTGGATGTTAGGAAATAGTTCTTCACCCAGAGGGTGGTTGGGTGCTGGCACAGGCTCGCCAGGGAACTGATCATGGTACCGAGTCTGACAGAGTTCAAGAATCCTTTGGATGATACTCCCAGGCACATGGTGTGACTCTTGGATGGTCCTGTGCAGGGCTAAGAGTTGGACTTGATGATTCTTGTGGGTTCCTTTCAACTCAGCATATTCTGTGTTCTGTAATAAGTAAACATTACAGTTCTGTCAGCTTCTGCCAACTTGTTTTCAGGTCTTCAAAGACGTAAAGATTGACCATAAGTATTGCTCACTGCATAAGTATCAAACTTGAAAGGACAGGAATAAGTGTGCACCCATATGCAGAGATTCACTTCTATGTTGACTGATTTTATTAGCTTCAAGGTCTGCTACTGTGGCTTTTTGTCTCTTGTTTTGTTTTGGCTTCTTTGCTTTTTATACTGCATTTCCTATACATTATGAAGTAGTTTACTGTGAAAATAAAGCAGAATATTATGGTAATAGGTGCTAACATATGCATATCCATATATCCATAATAGTTGTTTCTGTGGCTGATACTACCCCAACTGGTGATATGTGGAAGTGTTTCAGGATGGAATTAGTAAGGTACCTGTACAATTTCCTAATGGTCCCCTTATATAATTTTATATCAGAAGACTTTTTAGTTCCCTGTACCAAACTGTTTAAAATTCTAGGTGCTGAAGTGCCTCAAGCAATTGGTGTTTGGTGCTATTTTTCACATGCATTTAGAATACATCATGTCTGAAACTGTATTTTGTTCCTTTGGTACAAAATACAAAATACCAATGCCAAAATAGGAATAGTTAAACTGAAAGTTAACTCTGATTAAGCTGGAGGACATAGTGGCATATTTCTTATTCGTTAAATTCTGTCTTCTTTTTAAGTGCCAGAAACATATATTTATCACAGGAATAAGATTATCATTCACTTCATACCCAATGCGAGTTTTTTCATATATAATACTGTTATTTTTTTTTCCGGTTAAGTATCTTGTTTCTTTAGAAGCACAGGTAAAAAAAAATTCTACATCCTCAACATACAATTAGCAACACAAAATCTTACTAGGGAAAGAAAACAGTTTTAATTTATTTTTGTAGCTGATAATATCTTTTCTTGCCCAGAACCTTGCCTTCCCTTTTGCAATTCTTTTATCTGTAAATTAACTTATTTAAACACTGATGGTACAAAAGCCTGTCATTTACATAACAAGGAAAAGCAGGTAAATTTCAGCAGTGCCCCACCTACTGTAAAGTATTAATAATATGCTTCAGCAGTCTTAATTACTTTGGTGACCTTTTTAATTTAACAGATTTGACTTTCCCCGTTTGTAATTTTGCAGCAATAATTGGATAACTAGGCAATGCATGTACCTAAACAAATTAGGGCTTTTTTAATAAAACTTGATTATTCACAGTTCATTACACAAAAAGCTGCATTTTAATATTAATTGCAATCATTCCTGTAGAATGTCATTCTGAATTAAATATTATGCTCTGGTTTTTATGTCCATAAAATCATAGAATGGCCTGGGTTGGAAGGGATCTTAAAGATCATCTATTTCCAACACCCTGCTGTGGGCAGGGATGCCACTCACTAGACGAGGTTGCTCAGAGTCCCAGAGAGCTTGAGCTTGAACACTTCCAGGGATGGGGCACACACAACTTCTCTGTCCCACCTGTTCACCACATTGGTAGCGAAGGATTTCTTCCCCAGAACTTAATCTAAAGACCTTCAGCTTAAAGCCATTAACCCCTCTCCTATCACTATATGTCCTTATAAAAAAACACTCCCCACCTGTCTTGTAGGTTATTTTTATTCAGAACAGTGGAAAGCTGTATAGAAATTAATATATCTGAAATATATCAAAACTGTTTATATAAATGTTTCTATATTGATGCTTTGACCTAAAATCTCCTTTTTGACCTCACTGAGAAAGGTCAGTTCATTTCAAAGTTATGGAATAATTCAGTTTAAGATCCATTTTCCTTTTAGTTATTTACATGTCTGCAGAAATACTGACTTGGATGTGCATCACTGAAAATCACAATATCAAACAATATGACGTCCTTAGCTATGAATATCAAGGTCCAAAATGTTGTGATCAATTGACTTATGTGTTAATGTTTCAAACATTTCTTATGAAGCTGGAATTTTAATACTTATTAATACAGTCCTATTTGCACTGATAAAACTGAAAAAAGTATCACATCAGTAATAGGAATATGAAAATTATTTTCCTTAGTATTGATTTTAAGAATATACTTTCTATCAGGTATGTTGTTAATTTGCAGCCAGTTTTAATGCTGATTATGGGTTTCTTTCAAAGATTAAAAGTTGAGTGAGATGATACAAAATTTTTGTTTTGTCAAAACTGCCAGTGCTAAAATAAAAAAATGGAAAATGTGGAGAAACATCTCTGACAGGAATATTCTTTTTCACCACAAACATCACAGTCTTCTGTTATTCAGTAGATAGTTTTTTGTAACACTTTTTCTCATTCTCTGAAGATATTTTCATGTTGGAAATTAGCTGCTTTGTTTTATGAATATTTTGAGGATTTATTAAACTCCTAAATATCTTTACATAAAGTGTGAGTAAAAGAAATCCCATGCATCCTAACGCAGGCATTATGCATGGAGAAGAATTAAATAAATAAGTAAACATTGCCTGCCAACTTACTCTCGAGAAATTACCACTATATTTTTTCCTAACTTAACTTTTCTGTGAGCATTCATATTCATGAAGGCAAAGGGTCAGTTGCATATATGACTTAACCACAGGACATTTTTATCCCAGATCCAGATCTAATTGAGGCAGCTGAAATGTGAACATATCTTGCTTATCCCTGACCTACAATTTCTGTCTGTTCTAAAAGCGAGAATTAGTTTGGTCACCCTGCTGTCAGCCCAGGGCATCTTCTGACAAGAGATTTCTAATACACTGAACAGCACTTTACATTAAGTGGTACTAATTACTGGGGCTGGGTAATCAGTTTGACCAGAAGTTGGAAGC
Organism: Oxyruncus cristatus; assembly: GCA_013399855.1. Lineage (NCBI taxonomy): Eukaryota > Metazoa > Chordata > Aves > Passeriformes > Cotingidae > Oxyruncus > Oxyruncus cristatus. The sequence goes on along the minus strand of VXAY01006932.1, from coordinate 289,142 downwards.
ATTACTGCAGACTATTTGAGAATTCCAGCTAGAAATACTGACATACTTATTACTATTTATTTTCTTAATTATTAATTCCATGAGAAAGAAAATTCTTAAAACCCAAATATTCTCCAATGTGTATGTGTGTATTTATTTATAATAAACAGTGCATTTTATTATGTATTTGTTAAAGAAAGTCAGAATTTATACCCATTTAATAAATCAGGGGTAGAAAAAGCTGAGGTCAAAAAGCCTCATGGAAGTCTCTCCTCCCCAAAACTCTGTCCTTCCTGAAACGTTGCATTGCCGTTTGGAAACAACAGATACCCTTGCAGGAGTGCCATGAAGGAATGTTCACCTATTTTTTAACCCCTATTCTAAATTACCATTTGGCAGTTATGTCTTGGTTTCTCCATTGATATGATAGGGATGGTAGCACTTGAACTCACAGGGTGGTATATCTATGTCAAATTTCAAAGCACTCTGACTGGGAAAATAAAATAAATTATTTTTAACTAATGTTATTAGTATTGGTACATTAATCCTGTTTGCCTTGGGGGAAGCAAAAAGAAAGTTGGAAAAAAATGAGAGTTTATCTACATTTATTCTCCCTGAATCTGAAAGGAGTTTCTTTCAGAGTATTTTCAGTTTTCTACTGCTTTTAACCAATTCACATTCTATCTTTAATTTCAAGGTACCAATGTACTGTGAAGGAGGTTTCTCAAGAGTTCCACATAAAGAAAAGAAGCTATTGATCTTGGGAGGCCCTATGGAAGCTTGTTTGAGGTTTGTTTGTTTGTTTGTTTGGGGTTTTGCGGTTGGTTGATTGGTTGATTTGGGCTGTTTTGTTTTGTTTTAATTTATGAATTTTCAAGCATGTAAAGGTATCTATTATCTGCAAGGGTTCAAATTCTTCTGGGGAATTTTTACAGAAGTTGTGGAAAAAAAACAGTCTGTGAAAGCAAGTCCCTTAGAGCTCTGGTAACAAGTGCATAATTATTCAAAAAGGCTTTTATGATATTCTGTCTTTCCTAACACAATTGGACACTATGTAGATGAGAACCAGTTAGTATAGCGTAGTTTTTCTCTGTTTTCGTGGGTGTGTCCTTTCTGCATTTTATTTGTTTACTTTCCTTTCTTCTCTCTTATACCTGGTTTTTCTGTAGTGGTTTTAACTTTGTTGTTGTTGTTTATTTGTGTGGGTTTTTTGTTGTGTTTTTTTTTTTAGCTCCCTGTTAAATTATGCCACTGATTCCTCTTTTGCCACTGATTCCTCTTCAAGTAGCCTATTACAATGGAAATTAGCAACAGACTTGAACAGAAGAATACTTTATATATGGTTCATCTGATAAAAACAGAGGATTTCAATGTCTCTGCCTGAGATACCCTAAGCTGTCTTTACAGCTAATAGACTAAAATATGCATGACTAAAACATCATTAATTTTATACATTTTAAGGAGGTGATTGTCTCCCTCCACTCTGCACTGGTGTGGTCTTCCCTCAAGTTCTATGTGCAGCTTTGGGCACTGCAATATAGGCAAGATATAAGACTATTAGAGATCATTCAAAAGAGGGCTACAAAGATGGTGAAAGGTCTAGTGGGAAGAGATATGAGGAGCAGCTGGGGTCACTTGGTTTGTTCACCCTGGAGGAGACTGAGGGATACCTCATTACAGTCTACAACTTCCTCACGGGGCAGAATGCAGGGCAGGGTCAGGCACTGATCTCTTCTCTCTGGTGAGCAGTGACAGGACCTGAGGGAATAACCTGAAATTGTGTCAGGAGAGGTTTAGGTTGAATGTCAGGAAAAGACTTCTCACTCATAGGGTGGTTGGGCACTGGAACAGGCTCCCCAGGGATCTGATCATAGCACCAAGTCTGACAGAGTTCAAGGAGTCCTTGGACAACACTCTCAGGCACACAGTGTAATTCTTGGGTTTGTCCTGTGCAGGGCCAGGAGCTGGACTCCGATGATTCTTGTAGGTCCCTTCCAAATCAGAATATTCTATGATTCTGTGATTCTATCCTGAGAAAACCATTTATAATGGATCAGGTGGCTTCCACCATAAAAGAAACAATTTCCACCTTGGGAAAGAGGAACACTAGGGCCCTGATCATACAGTTTAGCCATGTTAATACTGCAAAAGTAAAAAAAAAGAAAAAGTCTCTTGCGTGAGAATGAAGGATACCCTACCATTGAGTGGTACCATACGTAGTGCAACCATCAAGCATTTCTAAGTTCCTATCCATGCTGTATGTATGAATGTGAAATTTCATTGAGTATTGGAATAGAAGTTGTCTTTTTTTAAGAAAGCAGAATATTATATCCTCTAAATTCACTATGTTCACCTCTAAAACAAATACAGATTGCTGTCTCTTTTACTTTATCTTCTTTTGTAAAGATTGACCATTTTTCTATAATTTAAGTGAAGACTGTTCAGAGTTTTTTTACATATGCATTGCTTGAGATATTTGGAGATCAATGCAGTTTCCTAAAAATGGTAATCTGAAAATATTTGAGCTGGTCAAGCTTAGCACACCACTCAGCCTTCAACTTCTGCTCCGGAAGTGTTGCTGGATTTTAGGAACTCTCTAAACATGGACAAAGAGTCAGGTTTAGAAAGGAGACATTGTTTACTCTGTGCAAGGTACAAGATGGAAATTTTCTACAAATCAAGTATGCAAATGAGTAAAAAGTGATAACATTTGTACATTGAAACCTACATAAACCCACCTATTGAATACATAGTTACTGTGTACCTAATGCATAATTACTTATCTTGCACAACATTATGTAATATTTGTTACTGCACCTGTGTGAGCCTCTTCAGGGGTCTCTGGTGGTCATTTGGGGATGTGCCCTCCTACCCAGTTTTGAGCAAAGTTCAGGTCAGGACTCACAGAAACCAAGACTGAGTGCCAAAGAAGATGTGATCTGCAGCATAGCACTACATCTTCTCAAATAATTGCCAAGCAGGACACAAAATACAGAAGCTTTCCATAAGCATTAAGCAACACCTGCTTACCACACCTGGTAACATCTATTTGCATTCAAAAGAGGGGTTAAAGGTGAGAATGATACCATAAGCTTCTTCCTTTAAGGGAGATCAAAGGAAGGGACAGGGACAGAGAATTCTGCTTAAAAATATTAGAAGGAAAAAGTTGATTCTTTTCATCATGTAAATGGCTATTTTGAACAAAATTCAGCTTATCTAAAACCAGATATCTATAACAGCCTAAAAAATTTCATGTGCAGTAGAGCTATCTAAAGACTGGTGACAAGATTACACCCTTCCTCTAGATGCAAAGAAAATGTCTAATGTTTCTAAATTGGGTAATAGAAGGAAATTAAAAATATATGATATTATGAAAGATTTTTGGTTTAACTCTTTCTTCAGTTTAGTTTCCTGAAACTTTTAAATTACTCAAATTTCTGCCTTGAAGTTTACTTAGCATCTGAAATTCTGTGTATATATACAGAGGTCTCTTGACAATATTAATCAGCTAAACTTGTATCCACCCAGGTTCATAAAATATCATTTCCCTTAGGAATTTGTTACAGATTTTAAGAACATTTAGAAGATCTAAATCCTCCACAAAACACAGACAAATAAAATTGGAATTCAGTTTTAAAATAGTGCCATATGTGAAATTGTCCCTGCTTCAAATTTTAATCAAATTATTATAACACATGTCCATTTTCTTCCATTTGTGGAAATCAACAGTAACCTAATGGACAGAAGGTTACAAGCTCTTTCAGGAAGGGAGAGTGAGAGCAGGGCAGGGAGGGAGGGAGTTGTTTTTTATGCGAATACACAAAGTCATATATTTCAGTGAACTGAATTACTGATTACTACAATAATGCAAGACACGTACAGCCCTGATATTTTTTAAACCAATGCATATGTACATACAAACAATAGCAGAGAACAGCATAGAAGTCTATTAGAACTTGAATGCTAATCTATTCCACCTCCTTTTTCTTTGGTAAAATAAATACTTCTAGTCCTCTAAACTGTTTCTACACATCTTCAAAACCAATGATTCTACAGTTTTCCCAAGTAGCTTCACCTTCTCCTATTTTCAGAGCTAGAAGTAACTGTTTTCTCTAGTCTGAAACTTTCTTTGTAAAAAGTATGTAGTTTGCTGGTTCCTCTGGTGATCATCAAGAAAAGTTTATGACTTTACAGTAAACTTCCACAAACTAGATTTTTCTAAATCTCTCTATTTTTCTTTTTTCTAGAATGGGGAAATCAAATTAAACAAACAGAAACATCTTGTCTATTTCAACTTTTCTATTAGTTAACTTTTTGCTAAAGTTTAACTTCTTTGATATTTTTATTAAGAACGTCTTTCAATAAAACGCTCATATTAATATATCTCAGGGAAAGCAAAACAAAACAGAACCACAACACTTTAAGCACTTTTTAGTTATGACACTTCTAAGTAGTTCCTCTAAATGAAATCTACAAGTGATATAAATTCTAAGAGATCTTTTGCAAGTGCCATGAAAACAAATATTGTAGGAACTATAAAAATAACATTTTATCCACAGTATAACTCTTGAGATGAGTGAAAAAAAATTGTATCACTGTGATTCAAGATGTAAACCAGACCTTTTTAACAATTAAATGTCACCTTATCTCTAACAAAATTTAGTCAAGAAGTATTAACTTACAGTTAACTTGCATAGAGAAAGCTAGTTAGAAATTACTAGGACAATTTCAGTGTTATTCAACTCTGAGAAAACACAAATTATGGTCTGATTCTCCTCATTTTAAAGGCTAGGAAGACAATCAAATTCTGTCTAATTTTCAGTTACGTGTCAAAGGTTTCATTATTATACCTCCATTTATTGTTATACCTCCATTATGTTTTCATAGATATCTCAGGTTTATGTACCAATTATTTATTGTGTGTTAATTAAATAATTAATTGATTGATTGGTCTAATCCTTTGTTTGAAACAGAATTGTAGGACAGACTGATGGTAAAACCACTCTTTGGGATAGGTGACAGCACTGGTTTGCCTTTCTTTAAAATGGGAACAATAAAAATTCACATCTTTAAATTTATTTTCTCACTTTTCTCTTTCCAAAGCATATAAAATAACTGTATTTTATTCATGAAGAATAAGGTGAATGATTAAATGCTTTTTTAAAAATAAAACAGACTTTCGTAATCAATGTGACTTCTAAGTCAGAATTTCCTCAATTTAACTTAAAAAAAAATCCTTTCACTTTGTGGTTCTTACATTTCTCTAGTTATTGACAGAATGAAAACCCAACACCATTCTGTACTTATTTTAAAACGCATTTTAAAATATATATTATGCATTTTTAATGGAAAAAAAAGAAATCTTGATTATTGAAAAGCATGATACTCCTGACTGAGAAAGGAGAAGCTTTTGGGACATATCTAAATTAGTGAACTTCTAGTTCTTTGTACTCATCTGAAATTTCTAGGATTTTTAAGATTCAGACATTTTAAGTATTTCATATATATGTAAGTATTTCCTATATATATTCTTATGTTGTAGCCAACCAATTAAAATCAAAGGCATTTAAAACGTAGTGAGAGATACAAAGTTATGAATCAAGCTTATCAAAAAAGTTTCAGAAAATATTGTATTCCTTTGTAAGTCAAAACTGTGGATCACATTTTCGCATTAAAACCACATTCACATTGGACTGGCTATGTAAAGAGAAAGAAATATGACTACCATAAAAATGATGACAGACTTGTCAGCATGCTTACATCTGGAAATTGGAGTTTGTTCCTAAGGAACAGAGCACTTCGACAAATACACTGGCACTTGACAGATGTGCTGTGGCCTAAGGATAATTAAAACTGTTCTTGCTTTCTCACCTGAAAACCTGTTTTTCATATGTTTCAGGGTCCAGCCATGCAAGTTGCTAAGTGCTGTCTGCAAGACCACAAATTCCCTCAACTTCAAAGTGTACTTCCAGAGAGTACTTAGTAGCTAAAGTCATACAGTTCAGATCTTACCTCCTTCATATAAAAGCAAATAATGCAAAAGCATTGCACTCAGGTGAGTGTTGTGGATGGTACTTCAGTTCCATAGTCATGTAGATACAAATGTGTCCCTGAAAATCTTTCTTCTTATTATAATTTCAGAAGCTTCTGTGACCATTACAATTTAAAGCCAACCAAACTAAAAAACCCAGTATGTATTTATATTCATATACTAAATGACCATTTATGACATTGAAATGTACGTTGTCAAGGATTTTTTAATTTTTATTCAAGGTAGAATATACAAAATGTTCTTTATTTAATCTCAGCTAGGAAATTAACCTGATGTTCTTATGAAACCATTAATTAGTGCTGACATTTTAGACTTTCTTTAAATATTCAGAACTTCTTTCTATGCCACCTACCAGACTATAGATAGGTGAAACATCATGCATGTCCTCAACCCTAGGAAAAAAAGAGAAAATGAAAATTCATCATGCAGATATCATGAATTTTCTCAGTAACCTGAAATTCTGAAGTGACTTTGCAATGTCTATGTATGCATAATTTTATAATACATTTAAAGACTATATAAAGAGTGTGCTTATTATTTGATAGTACAGCTGTAGTGAAGTTGTTTTAATGCTATTGTGTGAAGGGGATAACATACCCTTAAACCTTCCTTCCCTCATTGCCTTCAAATATGAATTCCAGGAATAAGAAAGGGAAAGTGCAGTTTGTTATTGGTTAACATAGGAAGTTAAAAGCAAAAGTAGGTCTGGATTCGTCTGTCTCCCTTTTCACTCTGACAGGGAGAAAACAGTGGTAAAGGTAAAAACCCAAGTATAAGAGTCTCCACTAATGAGATGATGAAATTTTGCCTTTGCAATTTTCTGGCTTTTTCTGGCATTAGTTTTTGCTACATAATCCTAAGGAAGATGAAGCCCTGGGTCCTGAGGAAGTGTATGTGATGAAAAGCTTCATGTAGATGATGAAAAGCTTCAGTTCTTTCTCAGAGGGATAGTTTAGACCATGCACACTGACTGAGTCTCTGCAAGGGTAAGCACCATAGGCAATATCTTATCACCAGTCTCCCTGCTGGACTTTGTGCTGAGAGCTGTGGTTACTCAGCATACCTTTGTCTCAATGAAAGGGGCAAAAGACAAACAAACAATGAAGAAATTCTTTAAATGCTGTGATTATTTGATACAATTGTTGAATGTTATGGTGCGGAAATATTTTAGGACCTTCAACAGATAGCTTTTCCTATTCTATTAACTTGCATTGCTTCCCTTACATATGTTGGAAATGTGTACTTATAACATGTACTCATATAGTTTTACAGCTATATGAAAAAATGAAGTCTTTCAAACTAAAATATAATGTGAGTTAACACACACTGAATTGTTTTTAAATCTTTGCTATAACATACAAACACCATTTTCATATCTGTTTGAAGATATCATGGAAAATATCTTGACAGAATATCAGATTTTGTAGCAACTTCTAGACTTGAATGCACAATTAGAAAGATTTTTGATTTTTTTTTTAAATTTCAATAATTTTATTTCTCTAAGAATGAACTAGAGTTTATATTCTAAGCTAATTGCACATTATTCATCTACACACATTATATTTCTTAAACTTGTTTCAGAGGTCACTGATCGTGAATTGAATTCTTTGGTAGCACAATTAATGTAAATAATGCAGATTGTTTTATTTTAATGAGCTTTCTCTTTCATAATACTAGATAATGAGTAACTATGTAACTACTTATTACATAAGTAACTATGACTTTGAGCTATAGCATAGTTTCCCTAACTGCTGATAATTAAAAGAGCCATTAATTCAGTGATGTTACAAGTACATTATGTTTTCTGGCTTAAAGAGATGGTTGAAAGAGCTTTAACAGGAAAAGAAGCTGATGTTATTGCTTAAAACAACTTTACTAAGAAAAGTATCATTGTTCATAATTGAGAATTTTTAGCAGTCAAGTTTCACTGCATTTCTTTATAGATTTAACTTAGATACTGATTCTCTAAATTATAACTAACAATATTCCTAAATGTTGAGTGGAATCTATAGAGATGAGCAAAACTAGTTGTTGTTTCTATTTCCTCTGAAGTCAGGAGCATAGAACAGAAATGCTCATTGAAATTTAAATAACCAAGATCATAAATTATTGGAAACTAAACATTATTCCTGCATCTGCTTTAAGTGCACCTTTAGGTTATAAGCTGTGAACAGTAAACAAGTATATACCTTAGAGTGTCCTCTAACTGGAATTCACAGGTCTGCTCTAACTGCATTATTTAAAAAAAAACCCACAAAACAAAACACTTTTCCCTGTTACAGCAGCTCTAGCATTTTTGCTAGGCTTGCTAATATTCTACAATGTAATATCATATCTACTGCAATTTGACAGCATTGCTTCTTTAAATGTTGAACACAAGAAAGCCATGTTAGTTTTACAGTTCACAATAATTTTAGTGGAAAGCATAGGCAGATTTTATAAGTGCTTTTTAATGGCAGGAAAATACACCATTTACCATGAAGCAGTTTAAAATGTGTAGCAGGCAGTGTCTAAAATCTGTCTAGCTTATAGAACTGTAAACCGTGATCCACTTGAGTGTCACAGAGAATTATATTTATTTCTATGATGAATAGTAGTGTAACTAGTACCCATATTATGTTATCCCTGCCCAAACCATCAATTTTAGTAGTTTCAAATCAAAGAACTTTACAAAAATATGTTTTACATTTCTTTCTTTTCCTGTCATTATAAAAGAGCATGTGACTGTACAAGAGTATTAATGGTCATCTTCACAAGCACAGGTGTGCATGCTATCTTTTTGTAAATATTTTATTTTGGTCTTTCTAAAATTAAGACATATTTCCACTAAAAGTAATGATAAAACTGGAATCTTATACTGCAAGTAAACCAAAATTAATACAAGAAATACCATATTTTCTTTTTACATCATAATAGAAGACAGTATTTTGAAAAAAAGAGAAAGTTTCACCAGCCAAACCATTAAAAGTTTCTTGTCTCTGTGGAATTTTTTAATTGGTTGCATTTCTCTTAATGTCCTACAGATATTTGTTCCAGACTTAAATTCCTGAATTCTTATTTATTTATTTATTTATTTATTATTATTATTATTATTTGTTGTTGTTGTTGTAGGGAAAGTTGATTGCATTTCATTGTAACTGTGTGTTTTCACTGTTTGTAATTTTTTGTTTTCTATTTCCAAACTTTTCATATTGATTTATAATTTCCTACCTGGTACTGTAGCCTAAAACCTAGTTTACTAGTGCTTTTGTACCAGTTTTCTATTACTTTTGTTCAGAATTTCGATAGACAGGTATTATAATGAGGTAAAGGGTCTCTCTATCTGTGAACTGGAGTGAGAAAAAGGCATGACATCTGACAAGAACCAGCTATCCAGAAATCTCTCTGGATAGAATCTAGAAACCAGCAATCTGACAAAGCTATCCAGAAGCCTTCAAGTTGTTTCAGAAGGTGTAATACTGTGTCAAAGGACATGAGGAAGAGGAAGAGAAGATGAAGATAGTGGTCTTTGAGATTGCTGACTCAAATTCAGGAGGTGTATCAGGGCTGGAGTGAGGGTGGTACTGTGGGAGGGAACAGTTTTGGAAGTGGGTGTAATAGATCAGGTAATGTCCAAATATTGTAATTAAATGATAGTACAAAGTTGTAACACCTATGTAGTTCTGGATGTACACTTTGGAAAATATTCCTGTACAACTGGCATGCTGTAATAAATGAGTGCTTTTGTTTTCTAACATTCAAAAGAGTTTTAGAGAGTTGTTTTCTGACTTTCGGCATCAGTATCTCCCTCTGCCTTACTCCTGTTTCACATACTTTTGTGTGTGAAAGAGTTAGTTTACATTTTTATAAAGACTACATGCAAGACATCTTGCATACCAACAGTCTGTAGATTTTGAGATATTTGTGCAATTTCTTCATCTAAGTAATTTGATTATTTCACAGAATCACAGAATATGCTGAGTTGGAAGGGACCCACAAAGATCATCAAAGTCCAACTCTTAGCACTGCACAGGACCATCCCCAAGAGACTCAACATGTGCCTGAGAGCATTGTCCAAACCCTCCTTGAACTCTGTCAGTCTTGGTACTGTGACCACTTCCCTGGGGAGCCTGTGTCAGCACGCAGCCACCCTCTGGGTGAAGAACCTTTTTCTGATATCCAACTTAACCTCCCCTGACACAACTTTAGGCCATTCCCTCAGGTCCTGTCACTGGTGACCACAGAGAAGAGATAAGTGCCTGTCCCTCCTCTTCCCGTCATGATGTTTCCCCTGAGTCTCCTCTTCTCCAGGCTGAACAGACCAAGTGACCTCAGCTGCTCCTCATACAGCTTCCCCTCCAGACCCTTTACCGTCTTCATTGCCCTCTTTTGGATGCTCTCTAATAGCTTAATATATTTCCTTTGCTCTTCAGGTCATAACCTGGGCTACCTAAATATTCATCATTACTTTGTGATTAACTGTATTTAAAACTATATGGATTAAAAGAGTACTTCAGTCTTTTCTTCCAATTCACCTGTGTTCTGATTTCCAGTTAACAAGATATTTGGATTAGGCTTATTAATTTTTTTAGCCTAATTCTTAAAATTATTTTGTTGCTTATTCCAACATTTCACAACTTTATTTGACTTTCGGAAAGACTGTATGTATTATACACAATTTATCACCTATATATGTATTTCTGCTTCTAGTTTTTCTTCTTTTGTCTCGTTATATAAAAACCTTTAGGCTCTGGAAAATAAAGATCCTTACTTTTCTAAATTTTATAAAGCTGAAATTTTCAGAGGAATCTTAGATTCCTAGTTATCCCTAAATTCCTTCTGAAAAACTTATACTGCTAACAGTGAACCATCTGTGAGTGAGTTGGGTTGAACTCTGAGATGGTAGCAGACATGCCCTGGAGGGAAGGTCCAACGCGTTAAAGGCATTTACTGGTAGCTTTGTCTATCTCTTGTGACATACTGATACACGTATAAGATAGTAAATACAGAAAAATTCCTTATCTTCTTATACTCAGCTGGAAAAAAGAAACCAATTTTACAGCCTAAATGCACTGTTTTCCTTAGTGTTACTTTATTTCTGCTATTACTTTTATGTTAAAATTCTGCCTGCAAAGATCTAAATCTTGCGGTTCCTGAGTTGAATTGAAAACATTCTATCAGCTATTTAAACTTATGATGAAAGAAATGTGTGAAACGAGCATCAGACTAGAAAACAGAGAGGCTGTCTGAAAGAAGAAAGATATCAAAATACAAATAAAGATTCCCCTTAAACAGATAACCTTCTGATGTGCATTAGAGGAAATTACAAGCTGTATGTTTATGTACGTGCACCAAATATTTTCTAAGTTCACAGCACTCCTTTGAAGGGTAAGAAGGAAATTAAATAGCTGTCTCTTATCCGTGAAATCTGAGCTACCCTAAAATATCGTCTACGCACTAAACTGTACAGAAAGGTTGGAGAATAATAAAGATTACACAAAGGTAATTGTGTTTTTAAAAAATGGTTATTTGTACAGAGAAAAAATATACGAGACTTAAAGGGGTAATGAGCACTGAAATACTGCAAATGAGAGGGCAGGAAGGTGGTCTATCAAGGGAACATAAACTAAAGAGGAAAGAATAAAGGCTTTCAGTGTCAGAAGGTGGGTCATCCTATCCTCTTGGAGCACATATGAAAATAAGCTCCTATTAAACTGAAACATCTGAACTTACAGGAGGTGAAAACTGGACTTTCTAAAGAGGCTTTTTGAGTGGCTTTATTTTCATGCTACTGTCAATAAAAATGTTGCATGTAACATGAAAAAAGAGCAAAGTTTGAATTTACAGAGGTCCCACCAGGTTATCAGGTCTGTTTACCAAAGGGACAGATGTGATCATCATGCAAAATGAAAGTATAGAAGGCTTAATTAAAATCTTTTACAAATATGAAAGGGAAAAAAAATAATAAAAGAACAGACCTGGGTAACAAAGACAAAGTATAATCATTATGTAAATCATTATGTAACTGATTTGTGAATATTTCTATTTTCTTTTCTTCGTGTGGAGTAAGATACAAAGCTGATATAAATACACAGCTGTATTGGGTCTGGCTGAGCTGGAGTTCATTTCCCCACAGTAGCCCTCACAGTGCTGTGTTTTGCATTGGTAGCCAGCAGGGTGTTGATAACACACCGGTGTTTTGGCTACTGCTGAGCACAGCACCAGCACTGTGACATTCCTTCCTCATTCAAGGGCAAGATCCTGGGAAGGGACACAAGTAGGCCAGCTGGCCCGGACTGACCAAGGGGATATTCCATATCACATGACATCAGCTCAGATATAAAAGCTGAGGCAAGGAGCAGGAAGGCAGGCATTCGTTGTCTCCAAAGACTGCCTGCTGAGGAACCATTATGCGTTCTGAAGCCCTGCTTCTCGGGAGTGGCCGACCATCACTACTCACGGGAAATAAAGAATAAACCGTGTTGTCTTTTGTTTCATTTTTGCGCGCAGGCTTTTGCTTTGCGTCTGCTTTGATAAACTGCCTTATCCTAACCCATGAGTTGTTTTCCAGCTTACTCTCTCCCCTGTCTGGTTGGGAAGTGGAGTGATAGAGTGGCTGGCTGGGCACCTGGTATCCAGTCAAGGTCAACCCACCATGACAGCCAACACAAAAAGTGAAAATCTCATTTCAACCTTTTGAGTTATGCCTACTTATCAGATTGGGATTGATTGGAAAATGGAGAAATTATGAACACACTGAAGATTAGCAATCTCTGTGTGACTCTGAAAATCAGTCAATGGACAAACTGCAGATCTTGAATTCAGAAAAGTGTTGAAACAGCTCCCACTACCTTTTCAGTGAAAGGCTTAAGCAAAATGAAAAGCTGGATCCAAATGACCTGTGAAGGCACTTTGGAAAGCATTTCAATACAGAAACCTTTGTAGAATCAAAGCTGAGAAATAGACTGGGTTATAAAACTTTTATAAAAGATTCATTTGAAATACTGCAGGAGCAATTGCTAGCTCTAGGGAAGCAACTTTAAAAGAAAGTTGAAAGTACTAATCTATTTCTTTTTATTCTATATAAAAAACAATGCATTACTGAAGTTATTCCATGTGGAATAGCAAGCAGTCTCTCTAATGGAAAAGTTAGACTGAAGTTTTATAATCCAATAAAAACTATAAACTTCCCGCCCACTCTTCTGTATGGAAGTGGAAATAAAAAAAAAAATCATCTATTTTTTAAAAATCTAGTACTTAAGAATGATATTGACCCCAGAATTTATTTAATATCCACAAGCAGTGGTAAGAGTGGGTAAAATATCTTTTCTTT